>JAHFWL010001155.1:0-96128 GCA_021292165.1 Shinisaurus crocodilurus
CTCAGCCTCAGGAGGGGCCCTACAGCCTTTTAGGGTGGGGAAGAACTACGCACCCGAGTTGGGAAACCACCCAACCATCCGAGGTGAAGGGAAAGGAGGTGGGCCTGGGGGACGGGGGCGTGGCCATTTGGGGGGTGTGGCCATTTGGGGGTGTGGCCATTTGGGGGCGTGGCCATAGGGCTGGATGCGTCCCCTGAACCTGAGGCTCCGGGCCTCTGTCTGAAGGGCTCTGTCTGTCCTCCTCAGCGGCAGTCTTTCTTCCCGAGTGCGGTGTGACTTCTGAGCAGGACCGGTGCAAGGCAGTTTGGTGCCCTAGGCAAGATCAGATATTTAGCACCCCCCTTCCCACTTGAGAGCGCTGTATTTTGTTTTCAAGGCGTTTCTGGCACCCCCTTTAGCCCTGCGCCCTAGGCGGCTGCCTAGTTGGCCTAATGGTAGCACCGGCCCTGCTTCTGAGTGGGTTGCTCCGATTCAAGGTCACATTCAGAAGGGTCCAGAGGCCGGGTCACGAGAGAATCCGCTTCTTCGTGCTCTGCTTCCTCAACTTGCTTTTGGTGGAACGTTCTAGCGAGGCACTCCTTCTCCCCTCCTTTGGAACCGGTCCTGCTTTCACAAACCTTTCTTTCTGTCACCCGATCCCGTTTTCTCGGTGGACACAGAGAACAATTGATCTGTTTTCCTTTTTTAGAAACAACGTGTGCACTTCTTTTTGAGAAACAACCCCTCCCGCCCGTATTCTTCCTGTCCAATCCTGTCCCCGGTGGACGGTTTCTCCGGAGCTTAAACACGCTCCTATCTTCTTGGCTTTTCTCAGGGGCCTCGCTTCTGAAGCTCTTTATATCCTCGTCTGGTCTCCTCTGAGGCACTGACTGCATCTGTATTCAAGAGTCGGGGCGGGGGAGCTCCAACTGAGCACAGTGCCACAGCCGAGGTCTGAAGGATGGGCGCAAAGGATGCAGTGGCGAGGGCAAAGGAGCGATGCACGGGGGCGAGGGGGGGGGGGGGAATAATAAATGTATCGAAGGCAAGGCATTTTGCCGCGACTGGCCTCCATTCCCCACTTTGGCAAAGGGCAGGGGCCAAACTCAGCTCATTGGTAATCATTGTGTTTGCATCTAGGCCAGTGTTCTCCAACCTTGGGTCCCCAGATCATAGAATCATAGAAAAGTAGAGTTGGAAGGGGCCTACAAGGCCATCGAGTCCAACCCCCTGCTCAATGCAGGAATCCAGGTCAAAGCATCCCTGACAGATGGCCGTCCAGCTGCACCTTGAATGCCTCCAGACTGGGAGAGCCCACGACCTCCCTAGGTAGCTGGTTCCATTGTCTTATTGCTCTGACAGTCAGGAAATTTTTTCCTGATGTTTAGGTGGAATCTGGGTTCCTGTCACTTGAGCCCATTATTCCGTGTCCTGCAAACTGGGATGATCGAGAAGAGATCCTTGCCCTCCTCTGTGTGACATCCCTTCAAGTACTGGAAGAGTGCGATCATATCTCCCCTCAGTCTCCTCTTCTGAAGGCTAAACATGCCCAGTTCTTTCAGTCTCTCCTCATAGGGCCTTGTTTCCAGTCCCTTTATCATCCTTGTTGCCCGCCTCTGAACCCTCTCCAGTTTGTCTACGTCCTTCTTAAAGTGTGGTGCCCAGAACTGGATGGTTTCATTGGATGATCCCAAATTCTAGTAGTATGAGAGAGGGAAAGGGGAAAAACCCTACCTCTATCCTCCACATCAGTGTTCTCCAACCTTGGGTCCCAGATGTTTTTGGCCTACAACTCCCAGCATGGAGTTGTAGGCCAAAAACATCTGGGGACCCAAGGTTGGAGAACACTGGCCTAGGCAAATGGGGGGATGCTTTTGAAGCATCGGGATCCCGGGTCGCAAATCCAGCATGTACAACTGGCAAGATAATGAGTGCCGGGTTGCAGTCATTCTTCCTTAATAGGTATGAAATAAGATGGGCACAGTGAAGTCACCATAAAGGTACCTTCAGCTCTTAAACAAGAGCTTCTCCCTCATCCTTTGATCTTGTTGCCTTGTTCTTAGCTGGGATCTCTGAGAACTGGATACTGCACCGCATTAAATGCTTGCACACAACACCCACATGATTACCAGGCGGTTGCTACACATTTATATCACACTTTTAATATGCAAAGTGCTTTACAATCTTTACTGTATTCCACCTCAGCAACAACCCCAGGAGTTAGGTCACTCTCATTTCCACTTTCCAGGTGGCGAACTTACACACACACACACACTGTGTGTGGCCACACATCCAGTCTCAATTAGAAATTCCACCAAGCTCCCCAATTGATCATCTGTTTCCCCTGATGATATAGAGATTTTGATTTCGTATCTATGACCTGTTAAGGCTCCGAGGGAAGATATGATTCCCCCAGAGGTTTTTACCATGGATGTCAGCTGGTGGGCGCCAATTCTTGCAAATTTATTTACCTATATTAACTCAACCGGTTAATTTCCCTTTTGGTTGGCGATCTAGCATTGTTGTGCCAATTTTTAAGAAAGGTGACCCAATAGATCCTTATAATTATAGACCCATTAGCCTTCTAGACATGGCCTCCAAGCTCTATGCGCACGCGCGCACGCACACACACACACGCACGTTGAAATCCACCTTCTCATTGCAAATTTTAAACTATTGAAGTGTCACATTTTGAAAACCGTATACATTTTTTATATTTGTGATTGACATTTGCTTTGAAGCAAATGTCAATCTTTCACAAATATCAAAATTTTATACCTTCATATATTCCCCCTTCACTCAAGACTCATTTCAATTGCAGCACAATTTGCATGAACACACACACACACACACACACACACACACACGTACGTTGTGTGGTCCCAATCCAGCTGAGACCTGCACGTGTAAGCGGACTTCCTCTGCATATGTCACCTGTTGGGCCAGGGAACCTACAGGCTTACCAGTGTAGACGTTACCCTTACAACAGGTGAGGGGTGTGTGTATTGGGCCATGAGGATGTGATGGAGGGGGAGGGGCCAGGAGGCACAGCCCCATGGGAGGGGGACCTTCCAGAGAGCTCCAGTCTCTGTCCAAAGGGCCAGCCTATTCAGCTACACAGACTCCTGACTTTGGCCTGCCCTGACTCCTTCCAGATGTGCTGGACTGCAATTCCCATAATTCCCAGCCAGCGTGGCCTTGGCCAAGGCTGGTTGGGAATTAGGGAAGTCACCGTCAAACACATCTGGAGGGCGCCAGTTTGGGGAAGGCTGCATTACTTACACACTGACAGCCAGTGTGGTGTCATGGCCAGAGTGTTGGACTGGGACTCGGGAGATCCGGGTTCTAGTCCCCGCTCGGCCATGAAGCTCACTGGGTGACTTTGGGCCACCCACTGACTCTCAGCCTGACCTACCTCACAGGGTTGTTGTGAGGATAAAATGGAGAGGAGGATTATGTAAGCTGCCTTGGGTTCCTTGCAGGAAAAAAGGCGAGAGATAGAGATAGACAGACAGACATAAATAAATCCTCCCCGGCCGGAAGCTGGGACAAGCAGCCTCCTCCTCTTTCAGATATTTCTTTAGCCATTTTTAAGGCCAGCGATTGATAGCTGCCAGTCAGCCTCCCTAACAAAAGGTGTGTTTGCCAAGAACAACCAGTGAATCTCCCTATCGAAGGAGATATGAGCAAATTGCTTTTTAACCGTCCTCTTTACACAATCATGGAATCAACCAGTCCACAATCCCATAACAATAATTTGAAATCATTCTGGGCTTTTGATCAGCTGCACTGACTCCTGGTTCATTTCTGGGCCCAATTCAAAGTCCTGGTTGGTGGTCTTAACCTTTATAGCCCGCAACAGCTTGGGACAAGGTTTCGTGAAAGATTTCCTGCTCCTGCACCTTATGGTCCTCTTCAGAGGCCCTGGGCTGTGTTCCCTTGCCAGGCAGCGGCAACGTCAGCCCAGCGGTGGAACAGCCTCCACAGACAGGCTCACCTGGTCTTTTCGGTGCCAGGTGAAAACTTATTTCTTCACCCAGTTTTCTTTTAAACTGTGATCTTAAAATGTGGGCTTTCAATGGATTGTATCCAAAGTTAGTTCTACTTAGAGTAGACCCATTGAAATGAGTGGGACTTAAGTTAGACCAGTGTTTCTCAACCTTGGGTCCCCAGATGTTTTTGGCCTACAACTCCCAGAAACACTGAGTTAGACTAACATTGGATAAAAACCAATGTCAGATTGGTAAATTATTGTGTGTGTATATACCGGTATACAGTAAAACCTTGGATTGCAAGTAACTTGGTCTGCAAGTGTTTTGCAAGACAAGCAAATTTTTAAAATAAATTTTGACTTGATAAACAAGCGACGTCTTGCAATACAAGTACTGTAGTACGGTCAAGAAAAATGAAGACTTTACACTATCATTCTTTACTGCAGCTTAAATTAAAAATGTGTACAAATTTCTTATGAGGAATTTCGCTTTGATATACAAGTGTTTTGGATTAAAAAAGCATGGTTCCAGAACAAATTATGCTTGCAATCCAAGGTATTACTGTGTGTGTGTATATATATATATATATATATATATGCTACTATATTGGTTTTTGCTTTTTCTCTTCCGGTGAAAATATTTTTATGCTGCAGCGTATTTATCTTTGATATTATTATTTTTAAATATTGAATTATGAACTGCCCAGAGAAGATATGTTATTGGGCAGCCTATATTAATATAGTTAGTAAATAATAAAAATTCTGCTGGCATGAGAAGTCTTTCATTTCTTTCCTTCCTCCGTTCTGCCTGCGTCCATCTGTTCCCTGGAGATGCTTTCTATCCACCCATCCATCATCGTGCGCACAGCCTTTTTTTTTTTTTTTAGGAATGGGCTTGCTGGATCGGTCCAAAGGTCTACGCTGGCATTTGATTTCAGCAGTGCCCACTGAGATACTTCCAAAAAGGCCCACAAAGAGAGCTCCTTTTGGGGGAGGAACCGTAGCTCAGTGGTGGAGCCCCTGCCTTGCATGCAGAAGGCCCCAGGTTCGATTCCCGGCAGCATCTCCAGGTAAGAGGAGCAGGCCCACAGGCTGTGGGGAAAAATCTATTTCTGCTGAGCCGCTGGAGAGCTGGTGGTCTGACCCGATATTTATTTTTATTTTATTTATTATATTTATATCCCACCTTTTTTCCTGCAAGGAACCCAAGGCGGCTTACATAATCCTCCTTCTCCTCTCCATTTTATCCCTACAACAACCCTGTGAGGTAGGTTAGGCTGAGAGTCCGTGACTGGGCCAAAGTCACCCAGTGAGCTTCGTGGCTGAGTGGGCACTAGAACCCGGGTCTCCCGAGGCCCAGTCCAACTCTCTTACCACACTTACGCCACACTGGCCAGGGTCTTCCTGTTCCTGGCGGATGTTGGCATTCCCCAGCTGTGTGTGCTGCTAACATCTGGCATGCAGAGATGCTCTCCCTCTAAACGTGGAGGTTCCACTTAGCTGTCAATCACCGATGGTCTTATTGCCCATGAACTCGTCATCTTCCTTTCTTTGTCTGTTATTTCCTTACCCCGGGGCTCTCCCATCCATCACCTGGCATTGGTTCCATGGACTTTGAAGAAGCCCGAGTGCAAGGTGAAAGGGAGAAACGTGCTAAGCGAAAAGCACGTCAAATGAATCCTTTACAGGACCATCTTCCATCTGGTAACCTGTGTCCTCACTGTGGGAAGCTGTGTGGATCTAGAATTGGCCTCCACAGTCACTTACGGACCCATCGCTAGAGTCTACACAATTTTCTTTAGAATTTCCTCCTTTTCAAATTTTCTTTTTGTAAATTTTTATCCTGGAAGACAATCTTACTCGGTCACGAGTGATCGCCTGATGATGACACTCGCTACCTTTCCATTGCTCTGCCTCTTCTTGTATCGGTGTCCCCATATATCTGCATTCTTTCCCACTGAAGACACCCATCACATCCTTTCCGAGGCACCCCATTTCCCCAGCTCTCCGCTCGGGGCCTCGTCGTAGCTGATGTCTCGCTCTCCACTGCCGCTGCTGCGTTCCATGGCCTGGGTCATTTCTCTCGCTCATGTGAAGCTGTCAGCTGCCCCCACCCCACCCAGCATCTTAAATCATAGAATCATAGAATCATAGAAAAGTAGAGTTGGAAGGGGCCTACAAGGCCATCGAGTCCAACCCCCTGCTCAATGCAGGAATCCAGGTCAAAGCATCTCTGACAGATGTCTGTCCAGCTGCACCTTGAATGCCTCCAGACTGGGAGAGCCCACCACCTCCCTAGGTAGTTGATTCCATTGTCTTATTGCTCTGACAGTCAGGAAATTTTTCCTGATGTTTAGGTGGAATCTAGGTTCCTGTAACTTGAGCCCATTATTCCGTGTCCTGCAAACTGGGATGATCGAGAAGAGATCCTGGCCCTCCTCTGTGTGACAACCCTTCAAGTACTGGAAGAGTGCTATCATATCTCCCCTCAGTCTCCTCTTCTGAAGGCTAAACATGCCCAGTTCTTTCAGTCTCTCCTCATAGGGCCTTGTTTCCAGTCCCTTTATCATCCTTGTTGCCCTCCTCTGAACCCTCTCCAGTTTGTCTACGTCCTTCTTAAAGTGAGGTGCCCAGAACTGGACGCAGTACTCAAGATGAGGCCTAACCAGTGCCGAGTAAAGGGGAATTATCACTTCCCGCGATTTGGAAGCTAAATCACGGCTGCAGTTAGTTATTGATCCCATAAAGCAGTTGCTGCCGGCTCCAAGCCATTCCTGGGGGGACCTGAGGAGTGGCGTGCACAGGTAGCAGTCACGCCGACCCCGGGTGCCGTGAAAGGGAAGGTGCGGACCGGGTTCCCCCATGGAGGGTGGGCGTGGTGGGGCTGATGTATGAGTGGACCGTTCTGAGTTGCTTCCATCCAAAGGTGTTCGAGAAAGATAGCCAAAGGCGATTCATCTCTTCCCTTCTAGATGGAGGCATGGGCACACACATGCATAGATTTCATAGATCATAGAGTTGGAAGGAGCCTACAAGGCTATCGAGTCCAACCCCCTGCTCAATGCACGAAACTAGAGGAGGGGTCTCCCATCCAAGTAATAACCAGGCTTGACCCTGCTTAGCTTTCCACACTCAGACAAGCTGAGCCAGCGTGAGCCACAGGCCTGTATGGATCATAGAGTTGGAAGGGGCCTACAAGGCTATCGAGTCCAACCCCCTGCTCAATGCACGAAACTAGAGGAGGGGTCTCCCATCCAAGTAATAACCAGGCTTGACCTTGCTTAGCTTTCCACACTCAGACAAGCTGAGCCGGCGTAAGCCACACATGTGGGTGAACAGCTGAACAGCCCGATCTCGTCTGATCTCGGAAGCTAAGCAGGGTCGGGCCTGGTTAGTACTTGGATGGGTGACCGCCTCGGAATGCCAGGCGCTGTAAGGAGGGGCCAGAGCTCAGTGTGAGAGAGCAGCTCCTTGGCACGCAGAAGGTCCTGGGTTCGATCCCCGGCGTCTCCAGGTAGGGTGAGGAAAGAATCCTGCTTGGAGAGTCGTTGCCAGTCAGCGTCGACAATACCGGGCGAGATGGACCAATGGTCTGACTCAGTATAAGGCAGCTTCCGATGATGTTCCTATGTGTGTGTACATGAGAAGATGAGCAATACAGAGGAAGCTGTGCGACCCCCTTAAAAGTTTGCTCTCCTTGGTTTGGCAAAGGCAATCTGGTACTATGGGAGGTGGGGTTTAGCTGGGCTCTTAAATTAGTTACTTTGTTGCTGCCCTTCTGTCTTTTCTTAGGGTTGGATCCAGCCTAAATTATTTGAACTTCTATCCTGTTGATATCAACGAGGCACATTTGACATTAAGTCCGGTTCATTGCCATGGGAACAAAGTTTATTTATGTTTATTTATTAAATTTCCACCCTGCCTTTCCACTACAACTAGTGCTCAAGGCGGCTAACGACAACAAAACATAAAGATATAAAGCAAAATTATAATTAAAATGTAAAAGGCAAACTCAGTCAGTTACCGTAACTAAGTTCAACTAGTTGGCAGTGTGTAGTTAAACTATGGAATTCACTACCACTAGATGTAGTGATGGCCACCAACTTGAATGGCTTTATCATAGAATCATAGAAAAGTAGAGTTGGAAGGGGCCTACAAGGCCATCGAGTCCAACCCCCTGCTCAATGCAGGAATCAAAAAGCTGTTGTTGCACTCCTGTCCTGCCTGTGGGATCCCAGTGGGCAGCTACAGTAGTTGGCCATTCCGTGTGAACAGAATGCTGGACGAGCTGGACCCTTGTTCTGATCCAGCAGGGCTCTTCTTCTGTCCTTAACCCTGGCAATGAAAACAGGCTCTCGGGCTAAGCCCACTGAGCCCTCCTGATGCATAGCAAATCTTAGCGCTGCACGTGGAGTGGATGGCGCATGTGGGCATTGCACAACCCTGGTCGGGCGCACTCCCAGCCAGCAGGGCCCTTCGCAGCGTTGCAGAGGATCCCGGGCTGCCCGGCTGCTCCGACACAGGCACGGAGCCAAGACGAGAAGCGTCTCCCCCCGCTCCGTGAACGTCGGCGGGAGAGACGAGAGAGCGGCGCTAGCCCGAGGCCCTGGGAGAGGGTGTTGCGCAGGCCCGGCCCGCCTGGGCCCCGAGGGAAAACAGGCTCTCCCGTCGCGCCTGGGACCGGCTTGGCCAAACGTGACACGGTCAGCGGGGCGAAGCGCCCTGGCGGGCCGCCTCCGGGGCAAGGAGCTCCCGCCTCCCGGTAGTGCTGCCGGACGCCTCTCGGGGCGAGTTTGCGCTAACCCAACAAAACAACGCGCTGCGTCTGGCTCCCTCCTTGGCTTCGGGCTCTGCTGGTGCCGAGCAAGCCGGGGAAGGAAGGAAGGAAGGAAAGGAAAGGAAAGGAAAGGAAAAGAAGGGAAAGACTGGGCGCGGGGGGAGAGAGAAGGGAGAAGGGGAGGACGAGCGAGCGAGCGGGCCAGAAGGAGCGCCGGAGAAGAGAGGGAGGCGGCGGGCGGGCACGTGCCGGGCGGGCGGCTGCCGGCCCGGCTCCCTTCCCTGCCTCGGCGCGGGCCGCGGGGCGAAGCGGCGCTGACGTCACATCGGAGCGGCGTGGTTGGCCGCGGCGGCGTGACGCGGGCGGCGGCGGCGGCGCCCACCGGCTTAAAAGGCGGGCGCGGCGGGCGCGGGCGGCGGAGGCGCTCCGCACGGGCAGGAGGTGGGTGGCGCGCTCGCTCGCTCGCACGCTCGCTGGGCTGGGCGCCGGCGGGTTCGGAAGCCGTGCCAAGTGGCTGGCTGGCCGGCCGGGCGCCGCGCTCCGCGGCCCGCGCCGTCGTCGCCCTCCCCTGCGGAGCCAGGCCGGCAGATGCCATGGAGACCCGTCCGGGGAGCCCGGCGCGCCAGGTGAGTGAGCGGGCGGGGCTCTCCGGGCAAGGGCTGGTGACCTTCGCCGGGGCCGGGGCGAGAGCTCCTGCGGGGCGGGGGCGTCGTCGTCGTCGTGCGTCCCGGAGGGGCCCCCGCCGCGGGGCTGCAGCCTGAGACGCCCCCGGGCGGCCCTACCGGGGCGCCCGCCCACCACCGCGGAGCCCGAGCGCCCAACAACTCGCCCCTTCCCGGGACACGCGCGCCGAGCTCGCCGTCGCAGGCAACTCCGCGGGGACCGTCAGACCCCGAGCGGGGTGGGCGGCGCGCAAGTGGGCTCCCTCCCGGACCCGGGTCGGCCTCTGGGACAGCCCGCCACTGGAGACCGCCCGCCCGCCCGCCCTGCCGCCAGAACCGGGGCGGGGGGGGGGGAGGAGCCGTCCCGCTGATGACTCGCCGTGTCGGGCCGGGCTGCTGCCCTCCAGCCTTGGCCGTGCCCAGCGGCGCGCAGCTCGCCTTCCCGTCCCCCCCCCGGGGGGGAGGGGGGCTCCCTGGGTAGTGGGCATCTCTTGGCCCGTGATCCTGCTTCTCACTCTTGGGCCATGATCCTGCTTCTGCAGGGCCGCAGCAGAAGAACGTGCCGCTCTCTCAGCCTTCCTCAACCGGGCGCCCTTCAGAAGTTTCGGATTACAACTCCCGTCATCCCCACACTTCGTATAACCCATGGTCAGGGTGGGATTGTGGTCCAAAACATCGGCGCTTCGGTGTGATCAGGCTGGGCCCGTCTTAGCACCGTTGATCGAGCTAGCCCCGTATTGGCTACTCTGGCAGGCAGCAGCTCTCCAGGGTTTTCAGGCACAGCTTGAGCCTGATCCCGCCGCACCCTTTGGAGATGCCCGGGCTGGGATCCACCTGGGGCTTTCTGCGTTCAAAGCGGGTGCTCCGCCAGAGAGCAGCAAAAAGGTCCTGCCAGCTCTCCCTCTGGGCAGGGTCTGGCTGAGAGTTATAGTAGTAGGCGATCACTCGTGACCGAGTAAGATGGTCTTCCAGGGTAAAATTACAAAATAAAATTATATAAACAGGACATTGTATAAAATTGTGTAGACTCTAGCGATGGGTCTGTAATTATCTTCCACCTGTTCTGCCCTTGAGGACTTACGTTTTGGATCATTCCTTGTCTGGTTCCTCTCCCCAGACCTTACCGCCATGGGTGGCCCTACTGGGAGTATGTAGCTCCCGATGGCATTGGTCACAGGGTTCACCGGAACACACAAGCCCACTCACCACTTCAAGCCAGGTGACGATCCTTGAAGAGGGTCGAGAGGCTGAGAGTTATACCCAGGACCTCGTACCCTACCTAAGCAAGAATCCTGCTCCATGATGAGAAAGCATGTGCGTGGCGCACTCCGGGTTCTCTTGCTCAGAGTCCTGTGCAGTGCACCTCCCAGGTTGCATGCTGGTGCTCCCATTTATTACCGTCCCGGGGTGACAGCTTGGGTTGCTCCTGCAAGTTGAGACAGCTTGTGGGAAAATGTATACGGTTTTCAAAATGTGACACTTCAATAGTTTAAAATTTGCAATGAGAAGGTGGATTTCAACTTCGTGTGTGTGTTTGTGTGTGTGTGTGTGTGTGCGCGCGCATAGAGCTTGGAGGCCACGTCTAGAAGGCTAATGGGTCTGTAATTACAAGGATCTGTTGGGTCACCTTTCTTAAAAATTGGCACAACAATGCTAGATCGCCAACCAAAAGGATGGAAGTGTTTGTAAACCAGAAGATAATTGGCTCTTCAGGCTGTTGATCCACAACAGATGACCAGTGCAGGTGTGTGTGAATAGATTTACCCACGCATTGTTGTCCAAACTGTTGTGGACTAGTAACTTCTGGGACTTATTTGCAAAGCTGTTTTGCTGATTTCACTGGGAGTTTCTGGGTGTTTGTTTGAGTGCAGTTGCCTGTCCCTCAGCCCTCGGCTATGTGTGTGCATTAGAGGCTGAAATTGATGATGATGATGCATAGAATCATAGAAAAGTAGAGTTGGAAGGGGCCTACAAGGCCACCGAGTCCAACCCCCTGCCCAATGCAGGAATCCAGGTCAAAGCATCCCTGACAGATGGCTGTCCAGCTGCACCTTGAATGCCTCCAGACTGGGAGAGCCCACCACCTCCCTAGGTAGTTGGTTCCATTGTCTTATTGCTCTAACAGTCAGGAAATTTTTCCTGATGTTTAGGTGGAATCTAGGTTCCTGAGTGTAACTTGATGATGATGGGAGAGGAGATGGAATTAGGCCCTTGCTCTAATTATTAGGGTAAGACAGATCAAACATCATGTATGTAAAGGCAAAGTTTTTCAAGGGAAGGGAGATCCCTTTGCCCCCGCTTGAGAACCTTCCCCGCCCCATCCCAGCCAGATGATCCTGCTCAGTGAATTCATGGGATGGGTATCCCGTGCTCTCTTGTTCTTCTCTCTGGGGGAACAGAGGCGTCCATCCTGGGAGGGGGTGAAGCGGGCCCAATACTCTGGTAACCTTCACATGAGCTGATCCTTTAGGAGCCGGGTGTGTGATACTCCTTTCAAAAAAAGTGTGTTTGTCGTGCCCCCTCCTCCTGTCAGATCCTCTGTAAGCTGAGTTCAGCGAAGGGTTTATGAATCTTAATTATTTGCAAGCCCTGTCTGCGCAAACATGGCCTGATTTGGACTAGGATGACGATCTTGTGAATGGCCTCCAGCTCCATCCCCTGGTTCACCCAGGTTGCCATGGCTACTTACTGCAAATACTGCCAGGATATGAAACAGTAGTAAGGAAAAGGGGTGTCCTGCTTTCTAGTGTATACAACAGAGGCGGGGGGGGGGGCTTCCTTGAGCTCTTACGGAGCCGTTCCACCACTCCCCCACCAAGGGTGGCCGCTTGTAGTGCAGAGCTTCTCTCTAAGGTCACAGCAGGCTTCTCCCTGGCAGGACGTGCCTTTAAGAGCTGTGCGGCAAGCAGAGATTCAACAGGTGCAGCTCCCCATAACTGTAGCCTCTGTGCAATTAATCTTACTCATTGGGTTAGTTGTGAAGCTTCACCCGTTTAATTTCTACCTCTCATGCAACTGTTAAAGGCATGTTAAAGCGACCCCCCCCCATCCCAGCAGCCTCTGCCTCATTGCAAGGAATCCTGGGGAGCACAGCCACTTCATTCCACACTGCCCCCCCCAAAAAAAAACCTCTCCAAGCAACTGCTTGGATTGCTTGCCCTGGGAGGCTGGCTCCCATTGAGGAAGTGAAACGCTTCTGTGAAACTGGATCTAGCAGCGACATCGGGATAGTGTTTTACCAGAGGCAGGAACCAGAAAACCCAGAGCAGCTTCCCCCAACCTGGTGTCCTCCAGATGTGTTGGACTATAATGCCCATCACCCCGATAGCCATGCTGGATGGCGAATGATGGGAGCTGTAGTCCAAACCAGGTTGGGTTATTGGGCTATAATATGGGTGTATAAGCCGGCACATTGGATGGAGAGAAAAAAATTCCCTTCTGCTTTTGCATATTCACCACCACAATCACAAGTGGAGCCTTCCAGAGAATAAAACTGTGCTCTTCAGCCTTCATTGTGAAGCGCCCTAAATCAGCCTGACAAGGGCCAGCCACCATGACAGTAAAATGAGGAAATTGTGCCCTGGGGGGGGGTCCCACTTATTATGGCATCAGTGCAGCCCCCCCCCCCCCGCTCGTTGTGCACATTTTTGAAATGTGTGCATTTTTCTCCTGCTGTTAAAAAGGATTTGTGCAGTTTTGAAAAGTATTTTCACTTCTTTGTTGCTGATTCACAAACTGCGTTCGAAGCTTGGAATTCAACCGCAGGTTTCCTTTGGGTCTGCGTTCAGTTCTGGGAGGTGCACGCTGAGTAAATTCTGGTCAAAAATGAACTGAAACTATTTTCTCATATATCCCTAGTAGTGAAATGTAAATTGTTTTAAATGAAGTATGCCAGCCATGATATCCCATAGAAAAGCTTTTTCATGCTTCTTAATCTTCATCCCACCCTCTTAATAAGTCATTAACTTTCTTCTAAGTTTGCTTGGCGCACTATCTGCACTCATTCTTGGTGTGAGACAGTCCGACCACAGTTACCGGTAATTACGCTCTAGTGACATCTAGGCTAGACTGCCGTAATGTGTTGTGCATGGGGTTGCCTCTGAAAAGCATCCAGAAACTCCCAACTAGTGCAGAATGCACGGGTACGACAAATTGGGATTGACCACTGTGGAAATGTGACTCCAGTGTAAAAAGATCCTCGCTGGCTGCCAGTATGTTGATAGACTCAGTCTGAAGTGCTGGTTTTGGCTTTTAAAGCCCCAGTTGGCCTGGGCCCAGGGTATCTAAAGGACTGCCTTTGCCCACAGGACTTGCTCATCAATTGAATTCTTCTCCAGAGAGCCCATGCTACACGTGCCCATGCTCATGGCGTTGGTGGGTACTAGCTACCAGAGACAGGGCCTTTTCAGTGGTGGCATGCAGACTGTGGAATTCCCTTCCTAGACATGTTCGCCTACTACTTCCCTTGTTACCTTTTGGGCACCAGGCAAAATCTGTGCTGTTTACTCATGCTTTTAATGGTATGTAAGGTTCTTTTAATGATTTTGAGCTGCTGTTTTTATCTGTGTGGTTCAATCCTATGCACACTTAACTGGGAGTAGGCCCCCTTGAACACAGTACATCTTACGTCTGAGCAGACATGCATAGGATTGTGCTGTAAATGACGTATTTCTAAAAGATGCTCAAAACTTGGCCTTTGGTCATTCTCCAGAGGAATGGAGTCCCTGTTCTTATCTACAGCATTAGGGCTTTAATAGACTGTTATAGTATCAAACCCTGACAAGAACCCTTCTGCATCGTAAGACAAACAGGGCCCAGTGAGTGACTGAAACCAGCGGGTAAAGAGGTTTTTTGTGCGGGTGGAAGAACAGTAGGATTCGATTCCTAAAGAGGTGCCAGAAAATGTGCTTTTGCGTGTGAGTTGGGTATACAATGGAAGCAAGGACTCTTGGGTTCTCTCTGTAGCCAGGACACACACACAGCCTCTGTGGCGTTCCTCAGCCAGGAGGAAAGCAAGCCTCTACATTTAGCATCTGCTTGGGTTTGCCCATCAGCCAGGACCAACCAAGCCCGCTCGAAGGACCCAGCATCTTGAGAGACCAACCACAGGGCTTGCCACGGCCACTAATGTACAGTGTTTATCACAGATATAGATATATATATATATTGCATGACAATGACTGGGTTCACACGACACGCTAAACCACCGTGGCTTCAAAGCCACCGTGACTTAGTGTGCTGTCCAAAAGCACCACCACCCCATGGAGCCATGGCTTGTTGTTGGGTTTCCCCAACCCTCTGTGACTTTGCATGCCATCCGAACCCGGACAACATGCTAAGCCATGGTCAAGCCAAAAAACAACAGAGCCCCTCAGCCAGAGTGGCAGAAAGTCTTGCCACTCTGGCCAAGCGGCTGGGGTGGGGGCGGGGCGCTGTCCTTGGGCTCCTTGAGAGGAAGCCGGTGACCGCAGGCCTGCGGGGAAGAGGAGATCGCTCCAGCCGGCTTGCTGGAGCGATCTCGTCCCCGCCTGCCTCTGGTGCCCGCCATGCACTGCCTTCCCAAGCCCCACGTGACATGGGGCTCGAGGAGGTGCAGGCACCTGCCGCCACAGTCGCAGAGGTGGGCAGGCAGGGGGAGGAGGCTCGTTCTCCTGGGCCTCTCCCAGAGGCGGCCAGGAGAATGTGCTCTTTCTGCTCAGCACTCTGAGCAAGGACGAGCCGCGTTGTACTCCTCGGCTTCCTCAAGAGGAGGCCAAGCACAGCACAGCACAGCACAGCTGATCCTCACCGCCGCCGCCTCTGGCAGCCGCCCAGAAGTGCTGCTTGGGCACTTTTCAGCAGCTGTCCTCCCCGCCTCAGCTCCCCCTCTGTGCTCCCGCGGTGTCCCCTTCCCCTGGGAGAACTGAGGGGGGAGGAGGTGCCTCAGGACCCCCACTGTGCCTGACCCTTACATAGCCATCCTGGGCTTGAAGTGTCTTGTGAATCCGCCCAGCATGTTTAGGGGCACCGACAGAGCGGCCAGGTGTGATCAGAGAGGTGCACCCACAACCTCGTTTATTGTTCGAACGGCTATTGGGGTGATGCCCCTCTCTAGCCATGCAGTGCAGCCACTTGGGCAGCCAGATAGCTTGGGCTAACCCTGTCCCAGAGCTCAAGGCCAGGAGTCCCGCAGAAGCAGGCAGCAGGCTAGGGGTGGGGGGTGAGGGGTGGGGGGATATGTGAGGTGGCAGGAAGGGCCCCTGGATTCCGCTCTCTGGTGTGGATGAAGAACTGGCACCAAGCAGGGAACTGTGGCCGTGCACGAATGTCCCGTGCGCCTTCCCACGCCTCCACCCCTGTAGCCGGTTCAACCCCACAAACGCCAGGTACCGCAGTGCCCGAAGCAGGCTTGCTTTCCCTTGGATGCAACCAATTTGTGCAGCAATGCTGCTGAGCCCTCGTCAGGTCGGCGTGCACATGGTCTGCCCGCCCTACTCACCTGTGCACTTTGGTCGTGCAGCTCTTCCTTCACACTACAAGTTGATGTGTGCACAGTTCCAGTTCCTCCTCTCTCTCTCTCACACACACACACACACACACACAAAATCCAAAGCAGAATTCAGAGTTGACCTCAACAGGCTTAAGCGCACTATGGTCTGTGTCGGCCAATTTCTTTTGCTAGTGGTTGGAACCCTGCCTTCTCCTTCCCAACTGTCAAACTGTAGTGTAGGCAGTAGCTGTGGTTACTTGGAAGTGCAAGAAATGTATTCTGTGTATGCTCAGAGGCACTCTCCCAGTTACTACTTTCCCCCTTCCTCGGTTGTCTCCCCTGTGTCGGGTTGTACAAATTTAATTTATATACCATCCAAGTGCCACAACACCTGAAGTAGCATATACTCACGGCGAGAGGGAGGGAGGGAAGTTACACTCCTTTGCACGCCTACCAGGGAGACAGCCTCACTGAGCATGGTGGTGGTTGTACACCTGAGTGAACATGTTATAGGATTGTGCTGTAAAACCTAACCACTAAGGCAGTATAACAACAATAAAATCGGATAACAGAAAATTCAGTGGAGTAATAAAAAAGCAAAGGCCGTAGTAGCTCATTGTGAGAGAACCCGTGCTTTGCATACAGAAGGTCCCAGGTTTCAATTTCTGGCATCTCCAGGTACGGCGAGGAAAGGATCCTGCCTGAAGCCCTGGAGAGCGGCTGCTGGTCAATGTTGACACTACCGGGCTGGATCGACCCAGGAGGGTCTGAGTCAGCAGAAGGCAGCTTCCTGTGTTCCTAAATAAAATGAGAACGGCAGATTCTAAATGAGAAATACTTTCTCAATTAACTTTAGATAAAACTGTGGGGGTAAATACAAAGTGTTGACATCTCTCCTGCCCCCCCCTCCCCCAAATCGCAGGGAAGGACTGCAGCCGGCCCCCTTATTCCAGAGATTTGGGGCCATAGCCCTGAAGTACATCTTGCCGCCCGTCGTGTTCGCACCCCGGGCCTCCCTGCCTGAGGCGGACACATGGGCTCTGTTGCGCCGCAGCCCTGCCTGAGCGGCCGGGTCTGTTGTTTCTTGCGGGCGGCTGAGTGGGCTCCTTGGCTAGCCAGCCTTCAAATCCTCCCTGTGCCCATAAGCTGCTTTAGAATTATTTGCAGCTCTCTAAATACACTGGGAGAGCCAGCAGAGAGCATCCTAGTCGTCCCAGCATCCTTCCATGGCGGTCTTCCTCTGGGAAAATGGAGCAGCTCCCCACGGCCTTTGCTTTGCTTTGGGAAGAATTCACCGCCCCGAAATACCAACTAAATGATGGCGGAATGGCAAAAGTGCAGGCGACCCGCCACCGCCACGGATGCTCATCATGGCAACGGCATCCCCCTTTCCTCTCCTGCACCCTGATGGACTCCCTACCCACAATCCCCTCTGCCCGTTATGTATGCCAGCCCATGGGTGCCCCCATGTGATCCCACTGCATGACATCAGACGTCAAGGTCAAGTCTGTTTGTTTCCGTGTTTGAGCTTTATGATGGGACGTCATGCTTGATCCACTGTAATCTCAAAGGAGGGTCTTTTATAATCCCTCATTATTAAGAGGCTGATAATTTTATATTTAATCCCCTTCCTACCCTTTGAGCATCAGCGCGGATTACGATATTTTAAAAACACATTATATCCAAGTCTCGTTTATAAGCGGTTTCAACCCCGCCGAGTGCCTTTCAGCCTGTATGGCATTTGCCCCTCTCAGCAACTTCTTCAGGTAGATGGCTATAAAGTTGGAGAAACTGGGGTGAGGCGAGGGAGGGGTTTACTTGCCCCGGTAGGGATTTGAACTCGTGTCCCGGGTGAGGAGATGTTAGCAGAGGGACTTCTGCGGGGAGCAGCTTTTTGCTGCCACTCTAAAAAGGCTGCCAGATCTTTCATGTAACATAATTTCCCAGTCTCTTAACCGCCATTAAGGAGGTGCCTTCATCAGCATCCCTCAGGCGTTCCTCCTCCCCCTCCCCTTTTTCAGTGCTAAATATGCCTGCTTCACTAAGTTGACCGGTGTAGCTTCAAGCCAGTCCTTGAGATCTGCTTTTAACTATGGTTGCAAACTAGCTGAACACACTCTTAACTGCAAAGGGTTCTGGGGCATATTTCAGGGCACACACGCGGTTCACATGGACCACTGGCCTCCACATTGCCCTGCATGAACTGAGGGGGTGACCGAGAGCACGCCCGATGCTTCGCCTGCGGCTGCATACGGCGGAGAAAGATCCACAGTGGTGGGTCATCCGACGGGGAAGCTTGTCCCCGTTACCGATCATCCCCTTGTATGCCTGCGAAACATGGACTATCTATAAACGTCACTTCCACCTCCTTGAAAGGTTTCATCAACGTTGCCTCCGGAAAATCCTGCGAATTACTTGGGAAGATAGACGAACAAATGTCAGTGTACTGGAAGAAGCAAAGACTACTAGCATTGAAAAAATGGTCCTTCAACGCCAACTTCAGTGGACCGGTCATGTTGTTGGAATGCCTGACTGCCGTCTCCCAAAGCAGTTACTTTACTCCCAACTCAAGGATGGAAAGCGGAATATCGGTGGTCAATATAAGAGGTTTAAAGATGTTCATAAGGCTAATCTAAAAAAAATGCAATATAAACATCGAAAACTGGGAAGCTCTGGCCCATGAACGATCTAAATGGAGGTTGGCCTTTCACAAAGGTTCCATGGACTTTGAAGAAGCCCGAGTGCAAGGTGAAAGGGAGAAACGTGCTAAGCGAAAAGCACGTCAAATGAATCCTTTACAGGACCCTCTTCCATCTGGTAACCTGTGTCCTCACTGTGGGAAGCTGTGTGGATCTAGAATTGGCCTCCACAGTCACTTACGGACCCATCGCTAGAGTCTACACAATCTTCTTTAGAATTTCCTCCTTTTATCCCGGAAGACAATCTTACTCGGTCACAAGTGATCGCCTGATGATGATGAGTAACTTCTGAGGGACTCCAGTGTCCCCTGGAACGCAGTCTGAAAACTACAGCATGAAGAGAACATGGTGGTGCGTTTGGGGTGATGGAAACGAACAAGCCGCTTCCGTGGGGCCAGGCAGCACCCCTAGCGTTGCAGCCAGAATGTCAAGTTCTGCATTTCCCCTACATTTCTGAACACACAGTGTCACGTTCACATTACCGCGCATGCGCGTCTACCTTTCCGCCATGACTTGAGGCGCGCCCAGCTCACATGTTGGCTCTCGCTGCGATAGCCCCTGAGCCACGTGCAGACTGCCACCCCGGAGGAGAAGGGGGGCCTCTCTCCGATGAGCGTATCGCTACGTGGATGCGCGGTCAGCTGGTCACCTTGTTGGGAGGTGCCCGCGTGCCTGTGCGATTGTGGAGGTGCCCAGCCTTGGATTTCTCTGTTACCTGTTGTTAAGGCTTATTACCTGGTTGGCTTTGGAAGGCAAGGATGCTGCCGCGGCCGACATTCCAACAGTGCCTCTTTCAACCATGGGAGGGTAAGTCCGGCACAAGAGCCCTGGAGCTGATGCCGAGGAAGGCGCCTGCCACTGAAGCGAAGCTTTGCAACTGGGCAAGGCAGAGGAGCACTTCCGAAAAGAGCGGCGGTACTCAATCATCCACAGGCCATCCCAGGGGCCGACACAGGCGAGTTGCCTCCTGCTCGCCTACCACAATCCTTAAGGGCTAACCCTAGCAGCACAGAGGTTTGGGCCGTAAACCAGCTTGTTCTCAAATGCTTGTTAAAGCATTTCATCTCCACTTTTGACATTCCGTCCTCCAGAGAATAACGGGTACTGAGGCTTGGCAGTGAGGCACTGCTTGGCAGTAAGGCCATTATATTCCAAACTCAGAGAAAGTTAATAACATGTCTGTCTGTCTGTCTGTCTGTCTCTTGAACACAACTGTTGAAAACCATTTCCTTTTCCTTACAAGTGACGTTGTGAGAAGTGGTTTTACTTCTCACAACGTCACTTGTGAGTGCTTATCAATGGTTCCTTCTCAAACTGGGGAGAGGTAACGAGCGGGGTACCACAGGGCTCAGTCCTGGGCCCGGTGCTCTTCAACATTTTTATTAATGACTTGGATCAGGAGGTACAGAGAATGCTTATCAGATTTGCAGATGACACAAAGTTGGGTGGAACAGCTAATACTCTGGAAGACAGAAACAAAATTCAAAGTGACCTCGATAGGCTGGAGCGCTGGGCCGAAAACAACAGAATGAAATTTAACAGGGATAAATGCCAAGTGCTGCACCTAGGGAGAGGAAACCAAATGCAGAGTTACAGAATGGGGGACACTTGGCTCAACAATACTACAAGTGAGAAGGATCTTGGAATTGTGGTAGATCACAAACTGAATATGAGCCAGCAATGCGACGTGGCTGCAAAGAAGGCAAATGCTATTTTGGGCTGTATTAATAGAAGTATAGCTTCCAAATCGCGGGAAGTGATAATTCCCCTTTACTCAGCACTGGTTAGGCCTCATCTTGAGTACTGCGTCCAGTTCTGGGCACCTCACTTTAACAAGGACATAGACAAACTGGAGAGGGTTCAGAGGAGGGCAACAAGGATGATAAAGGGACTGGAAACAAGGCCCTATGAGGAGAGACTGAAAGAACTGGGCATGTTTAGCCTTCAGAAGAGGAGACTGAGGGGAGATATGATCGCACTCTTCCAGTATTTGAAGGGATGTCACACAGAGGAGGGCAAAGATCTCTTCTCGTTCATCCCAGTTTGCAGGACACGGAATAATGGGCTCAAGTTACAGGAACCTAGATTCCACCTAAACATCAGGAAAAATTTCCTGACTGTCAGAGCAATAAGACAATGGAATCAACTACCTAGGGAGGTGGTGGGCTCTCCCAGTCTGGAGGCATTCAAGGTGCGGCTGGACAGACATCTGTCAGAGATGCTTTGACCTGGATTCCTGCATTGAGCAGGGGGTTGGACTCGATGGCCTTGTGGGCCCCTTCCAACTCTACTTTTCTGTGATTCTATGATTCTACTTGATTACAATTTGGTAGATCCACCGGTGCTGGGCAGTAAGATAAGATTGTGTTGTGGCCTGGATCCAGCCCACAGGGACTGCTGTTGTGGATGCCCCAGCCTTGGGCATCCCCAAAGTGGGGTGGGGGATATTGGTGCCCATGAGAGCTTCTCTCCCAGAGGGAAAAGCAGCTTCAGGGATGGGCGGGGTGCTTTTCACTGGCACCGAGGTGCAGCGGGGAAGGGGGTTAACCCCCCCCCACCCCATCTCTGCATGCCGTGGTCCTGTTCTGGATCCGGCCTGTGGCACCGCTATTTAATATTTGTGTAAAGATGCATGAAATCAGTTCACACACATTTCTCATGTTGTCCAATTTGGTGGTGAGCATGATTTGTTAAATCCTCAGGTACTCGCCAGCGCTGAAACAAAGACGGGAGAGATACGTAATCCCCACAACTCCACCAGTGCCTCACAAATTTCAAATCTGACAATCCTAAGGAGTCTTGAATTTCAAGCTGTAATCTGTTGTTGGTTCTCCCAGCCATCCCATAATTTATACCTTGGCCTTTTTGTTGTTGCTATAAAAAGTGGAGATTCCTTCCCCGTCCCTCCCCACACAAAAAATAAATTTTGGATTGTTTGCTCTGCTGTGGGTGTAGACACAAAAGGGTCCAATCCAGCAAAAGTTAGCTGCAAATACAAGGTCCAGTTCCAGTGTTTTCAATGGAGTGTAGACCATAAATACACAATTAGGTAACTTTTCCTGGATTGCGCGCTCAGGGTTTTCAGTTTTAATTAAATGCAGAGCTCCTTTGTTGGCATGAAAACGCAGCGAAATGTTGCCAAAGGTTCTGAGAAGTGTGAAACCTTAAAGGAATATATACCAGGAAATGGAAGATGAGAAGAGGCCGGCAGGATCGAACCATCCTGGGGGTCCAGGCCATTTCTAGCAGTGGCCAGCAAGATATGCCTAGGGAAGCCCGCAAGCCGTGCAGAACGCCAACAGCCCTCCGACATGGATGTTTCATTCTAGCTCTCTTGGCCATCTAGAGTCCTCCACCTCCACAAATCTGTCTAATCCCCCCTTTTTTGGCCATCTAAACTAGTGGCCATCACTCCGTTTGGGATTCATAGATTCATTGAGTTGGAAGGAGCCAGGGATGGGGACTCGGACTCGAGGACTCGACTCGTGAGTCGGACTGAGTCCCCCCTCTGACTCGACTCGGACTTGAGTCCCAATATTTTCAATGGGACTCGAGACTCAACTCGAGACCAAGGACTCGTGTTCCAAAATCGTGTTCCTCAAATGCAACATGGATAGGTTTTAGGAAGTTCAGCAAGTTTATTTTTTAAAATCATTTTCCTAAAATGCAACCTTTCAGACATTTTGGGTTTGTCTGCCTGGTCTGTTCTTGCCAAAATCAGTTGCAGAGTTTTGAAATAAAAAGGCACACTTGTGCCTAGAATTTATTTAAGCCACACATCTGAAATAGCCTTATTTTGTTGGGGGGAAAATGCATTGATTTTAATAGGGACTCGTAGAGTCAGCTTTGGGAGGGACTCGTGACTCGTGAGTCACCATTTTGGACCAAGGAGTCGGACTCGAGACTCGGGTCCAAAGACTTGACTCGACTCGTGACTCGAGACCAAGGACTCTTCAACATCCCTGGAAGGAGCCTACAAGGCTATCGAGTCCAACCCGCTGCTCAATGCAGGAAACTAGAGGAGGGATCTCCCATCCAAGGAATAACCAGGCCTGACCCTGCTTAGCTTTCCACACTCAGACAAGCTGAGCCAGCGTGAGCCACAGGCCTGTATCTAGTAGCCGTGTTTGCATAGCACTTTAAGCCATAAATTATAGCTTAATAAACTAATGAGGAAAGGAAGGCTTCCTGTAGTGGCTGAACCTGGGATCATGGTTTGTTGCTCCCAAACAAGCCAGGATCAGAAGCCATCAACTGGTTCATTTCTGGCTTACGATCCTGGCTTGTTTGGGAGCCACATACCAAGATATAAGGCTCAGGTGCCATGGGAAGCTCTCCCTTTACTGGTCAGTTTACCCGCTTATGCTGGCTCAACTTGTCTGAGCGTGGAAAGCTAAGCAGGGTCAAGCCTGGTTGTTACTTGGATGGGAGACCCCTCCTCTAGTTTCCTGCATTGAGCAGGGGGTTGGACTCGATAGCCTTGTAGGCTCCTTCCAACTCTATAAGATCTATGAAATCTCTATGAAACTGCATGTGCAAAGGGAGGGAAGAAGCAGGGCCAAATGAGCTACTCATTCGCATTCTGTTCTGTTACGCTGTAATTCACGGCTTAGGGTGTCGTGCAAATGCGGCTAGCGAATTCTGTAAATTTATTCCTTGTGGAAGGAAGGCTGGGCCGGGCCACTGCTCATGCAGTTTCATTGGATGATCCCAAATTCTAGTAGTATGAGAGAGGGGGGGGGGGGGAACCCTACCTCTATCCTCCACATCAGTGTTCTCCAACCTTGGGTCCCCAGATGTTTTTGGCCTACAACTCCCAGCATGCCTCAGCCAGCTACGCCAGCTCCCAAGGTTGGAGAACACTGCTCCACATCATGTATCATTTTATATACCACCTGTTGCCTTTTCTCTGAACTGAAAAGTTTTTGTCTTTCCTCATAGGAAAGGTCTTTCCGACCTCTTGACTATTTCGTGCTCCTTTTCCACTGCCCCAGGCTGATACATAAGGGGCGTTGCAATATTGGCCCATTTATTTTTCAGCCCTTTCCCTTATGATCCCTGGCTTATACTGTTGAATTGGCCCTTTTCACCACTGCTGCCAGCATCGGGGATCGCCCCAGATTACGTGGCCGGGGTTTATGCCTGCGGTTCAATACTGTCGCTGAACGTTCCTGCTCAGGCCCACGAATTTGCCCCTTTGCCGTCAGCTGGTTCCATTCCAGAACTGAGCAGGATTTCTCCATGTCATTTTTTTTATTTTATTTTTTTGATGGCACACCGGGCACGATCCGTGAAGAAGGCGCTGCCTTGCAGCCCTTGCTCATATTTAGGACACTGGAACAGAAAAACACCGCTCAGGATGCCTGCAGCCCAAGTGCTTGAAAACGGCTTGAAAGGGCGTCGCGCCACTGAAGCATTGATGCCTGCATTGATTCATTTTAAGCGGGGGGGGGTGTGTGAGCGTCAAACGTGCATCTCCAGACCTGTGAGTAGGAAAGCAACGCTGGGAGTGACCCACACAGATTTGTGAAGGCTAGTCCCGCTGAACGGGGGTGGGAAAGGCACTCTGCAGGTGCTCAGAGGTGCATCCTTTCTTTCCTAGAGCTGAGCCGTGGGCACTGCAAACGAGCCATAGACTTTGGCTTCCAGGCTTTGGCCAGAGACTTTGGCTTCTTTGATTAGCAATTCGCCAGTGAAGGCGGCCACAACTTCACAGTGTGGATCTATAGGTCAGCCTTGCCCAGCATGGCGCCCTCCAGAGTTGTAGTCCAACAGAATGGGGGACACTTGGCTCAACAATACTACAAGTGAGAAGGATCTTGGAATTGTTGTAGATCACAAACTGAATATGAGCCAGCAATGTGATGTGGCTGCAAAGAAGGCAAATGCTATTTTGGGCTGCATTAATAGAAGTATCACTTCCAAATCATGTGAGGTGATAATTCCCCTTTACTCGGCACTGGTTAGGCCTCATCTTGAGTATTGTGTCCAGTTCTGGGCACCACACTTTAAGAAGGACGTAGACAAACTGGAGAGGATTCAGAGGAGGGCGACAAGGATGATAAAGGGACTGGAAAGAAGGCCCTATGAGGAGAGACTGAAAGAACTGGGCATGTTTAGCCTTCAGAAGAGGAGACTGAGGGGAGATAGGATCGCACTCTTCCAGTACTTGGAAGGAATGTCACACAGAGGAGGGCCAGGATCTCTTCTCGATCATCCCAGTTTGCAGGACACAAAATAATGGGCTCAAGTGACAGGAAGCAAGATTCCGCCTGGACATCAGAAAATACTTCCTGACTGTTGGAGCAATAGGACAATGGAACCAACTACCTAGGGAGGTGGTGGGCTCTCCCACTCTGGAGGGATTCAAGGTGCAGCTGGACAGCCATCTGTCAGGGATGCTTTGAGCTGGATTCCTGTATTGAGCAGGGGTTGGACTTGATGGCCTTATAGGCCCCTTCCAACTCTACTATTCTATGTTTCTATGACCTCCGGAGGGCGCCATGCTGGGCGAGGCTTATAGAGTAGCATGAGGTGGAGATTTGCCACCTTTTTCTCCATCCCTTTCGCGGGCATCCTGGGGAGGTCTTGACGAAGGGTTCTCGCTGGGCGACGGCTGATTAATATAGCCTAAAATGAGTGCCATTCCGCTGTGGCTCTAATTTGTCTGCTCAGTGGCTGCGCTGCCTCCTTGAGTGAGCAGATGGACGCCGGCAGCTCCCCGCCCCGCCCCCCCTTCGCCCTGGTCTCCGGCGGTGGCAGGCTCGCGATGAAAGTTTAATAAGGCCTCGCTTGCTTGTTATTTATTATGCATTAAAGAGACCGGGAGGCAATTAAGCGAGCAAGAGGCTGAGCGCCGGAACGCTGCAGGGAGGAACCCTTTGGGCGGGCGATACAAGCGACGTGTCCTCGGCTGGACAAGTGCCTGGGCAGGGCAGGGAAGGGAAGGGAAGGGAAGCCAGCCCGCTGCCAGGCAGGATGGCTGTGCGCTCCCTGCGGGATCCGAGGCAGCAAGCCTCTCGACACCAGTTCTTGGGGAGCATCCGTGGGACTGCTGTCATGTCCTGCTTGAGGGCTTCCTGTTGGGGCTTTTGGTCGGGCACTGTGGGATCACTAGAGAGGCCGTTGGACTGGTCCAGCATGGCTTCTCTTACGAGTTGGACAATATCATAGAATCATAGAAAAGTAGAGTTGGAAGGGGCCTACAAGGCCATCGAGTCCAACCCCCTGCTCAATGCAGGAATCCAGGTCAAAGCATCCCTGACAGATGTCTGTCCAGCCGCACCTTGAATGCCTCCAGAGTGGGAGAGCCCACGACCTCCCTAGGTAGTTGATTCCATTGTCTTATTGCTCTGACAGTCAGGAAATCTTTCCTGATGTTTAGGTGGAATCTAGGTTCCCGTAACTTGAGCCCATTATTCCGTGTCCTGCAAACTGGGATGATATGTCCCCAAATGACAGAGAGTGGACAGATGCCCCGCTGGTCAGTAGACAATCTGACCGAGGATAGGAACATCGGAAGCTGCCCTATACAGAGTCAGACCCTGGGTCCATCCAGCCCAGTATTGTCAACACTGACTGGCGGCAGCAGCTTTCCGGGGTTTCAGGCAGGATTTTTTTCCAACCCTACCGGGAGAAGCCAAGAATTGAACTCTGGACCCTCTGCATGCAAAGCGGGGGCGCTACCGCTACCGCTGAGCTACAGCCCTTGCTCTTTTATTACTCCATTGCCCCTCCCTGATTGGGGTATTCTAGATGGGGTTGCGCTCCCCGTGAAGAGCAGGTGAGCTGCTCCTGGTTCCAGCGCTGCTCCCGGATGCCCAGGTGGTGGAGACAGCCAGGAGTCCCTTTGCCCGGTTTTGGCTGGTGCATCAGCCGCGCCATTTCTTGGAGAAGTGTCTGGCCATGGTGACACGTGCCTTAGTTGCTTCCCAATTAGACTACTGCAACACTGTCTACATGGGGCTGCCCTTGAAGAGTGTTTGTAAAATACAACTGGTGCAAAATATGGCAGCCAGACTGGTGTCTACAGTGCCTTTATATGGACCATATTATACCAGTCTTACGACAGTTGTGCTGGCTGCCCATTTGTTTCTGGGCTCAGTTCAAGGTGCTGGTTCTCACCTATAGATCCCTGAATGGAGGGGGACGAGGATACTTCAAGGGCCACCTGCTTCCATGTGAGCCTGCCTGGACTTTATGTTAATCATCCGAGGCCCTGTTCCTTGTCCCACCATCAAACAAGGCTAGGTTGGTGGGAGCATGGGACAGGGCCTTTTCTGTGGTGGCACATTGCCTGTGGAACTCTCTTCCCCCAAAAGATTAGATTGGCTCATTCACCAGAGGAGGGGAGAGAAGCCTTTTTATAAACAGAGGAAAAGGCTGTCCCCGGTATAATAAGCAGAGGCTATGCAGCTGAACAAAAATGAAATGAAATTCCATAAGAAGGTGCAGTGCCGGCTCCAGGTTTTGGAGGGCCCTCGAGCAAGACACCCTCCACGGGCCCCTCCCTCAGCGAGTCAACCTTCTCACTGCCACGGTCACCAGCTGCTCCTGCTCCTCCGCCGCTTTCTCATCATTGCTACCGCTTGCTTGCTTCGACTGGCAGAGAGCCAGGGAGCGAGCAGGCAGCGGCACCCGAAGAGGAGGAGCCACTCCGGGGGGCTCTGGTCAGAGTATGGGCCCTTGGCAGCTGCCCAACTATGCCTCCCCTCGACAGGCTGGCTCTGTGTAAATTGCCCACTTAACACACTCACAAATATATGTATACAGATTTGTGGTGTTCACGGTGATCTGCATGACGTTTTCCGAACGATGATGACGGTAATTCTTGTCGTGGGCATCGAGGCTGGAAAAATCGACGCTTCCTGAAGTAAGCGTGTGGCGGAGAGGAGACTTGAACGGGAGGATCCCCGGGCTCCACACGCAAAACTGGAGGATCCCCGACGCCCTGCAGATGCGTTGGACTTACAACCCCCATCATCCCCAGCAAACCACGGCCATTGAGGGCGGGTTGTAGTCCAGCACATCTCGGGGGCACCCGTTTGGGGAAGGCCGCTCTGAAGGCCGACTCCCAACAGATCTGCCCTGGAGTCTCTCTGCGGCTGGTGGTTGAGCCAGTGAGCGGCCGTAGTGATGGCTCACAGGTTTTGCACGCAGAAGATCCCAGGTGTGAATGGACAAAGCGAGGCGAGCTGGACCAGGGGCACAGCCCAGCAGAAGTCCCCTCCGTGTGTTAATATGTGTTTGGACTGCCTGCCTTGAAAAGCCTTGCACTTGAGGGGATCTTCTGACGGTTCTGTCTGTAATGTGTGATCTGTGTTGTGGCAGCCCGTTCACACGTGCAGCTGTCGCAGTCCTCTAGATGTGTGAACCAGCCCTTTGCCACTGCACTGCACTGCAAAGACACACATCCCCATTGGATGTTGCTGGTGCCGTTCTCCTGGAAACATGCCATGAATAAACCATTCCGAAGTGGACTTCTCTGCATATGTGGAGCAGCTGCGCTAGCCCGACATCAACAAGACACAAGGTTCTGTGGCAGTTTGGAGACCGACTCATTTACTGTGGCTGGAGCTCTGCGGTACATAGGCAAAAAGCTACTCCAGGAGATGCATGAAACAAGAGCACAAAAGCGGCTGGCACAGATGAGCTGAGGAAAAAAAACAAGGTCGACAAAATGAGACCTAAAGGCGACAGAAATGCGGTGAATGCAGCGCTGGAGTGTGGCACGTTAAGACAATAATACACCATCAAAAACATAATATGTATTTGCTGGAGCATTCGGTGCATGAATACCAAACAATTGCTAGAACACCAAAGGAGGGATCGTCGCTTTCGTTGCGTGAGATTGCGTGAGTGCAAAGCTGCATGGCCGTAGTTTGGGATGGCAAGGCAGAGAGAGGTGGATGTGAAAGGATGCCCCCCCCCCGAGATAGATTGAGAAATTAATAGGGAACCACAGCAAAAGGTTTGGGCAGGACCAGCCCGACTGTACAAGCAACCCAGCGAATCTCCTAAACAGCAGTATATTTCAAAGCGCCGGGGAAGCAGCACACAATGCTAAAGCTACACCCACAAATCCCCTAGGAACATCACCAGGGATGCGTGCACCTGCCCTCTGATCCATCCCAGCATCTTCTGCAACCTTGCGAGGGATCCTGGGGTGCATCCCTTGGGTCAGGTGGTGGGGCAGCAAAATGTCTTATGGGTGGGCGTTGGATTTGGGGTGCAAATGGGAGAGATTTATTTTTTTTTAATTGCTGACCTTGGAAGCGCCCAGCTTGAATAAGCTAGTAAATCTTACTGTTATTTCATTTTCCCATCAGTCGGGAAATCCTTGTTCCCCAGATACCCATCTTTGCATCCCTCCAGCACTCTCTAATGTATGATTCTTACCGCATTGATTCCTCCCCCTGCCTTGATCTCCAACCACAACGTCGTCCCTTCCTCACTTGGCCAACAATCCTCCTCTGGAATCAGGGCAGGGGTGACTTTAAGACCATCACCCGACACAAGCGTGTGGACTGCCCTACCCTAATCTCTCATCAGGATGCGTATACCATTATGGGGCTTTGCCCTGATTGCTGGTGACACTGGGCAAAGCCTCTAATGGGTTTAGGAGCTTCCATACTCTCCCTCCCCTATTCAGGGGCAGTAGGGAAAGAGAGAGACAGTCCCGTGCCAAGTCTAGATCTCTGATGCTGGGTGTAGAAGGTAAGTGTGCCGTTCTTTGCAGGTTTCACCCAAATCCAACCCCACAAGTGTTTTCCCCAGGAGACAATGATCCAGGGCAACGCCCACAGGTACCTGTATTTTTAGATGCCTGTTGCCATGGATTCAGTACCTTGGTAACAGCCAGTGGCTGGATCCAGAGGTTCCTCTGGGCCCTTATCCCAGGGGGAACTAGCTTAGTGTTTGAGGGATACAGCAGCTCACCCTGGGGAGGAGACAGTGGAGAGGTTTTTCTCCAGAGAGTGGCCAAGAAGTGTGTGTGTGTATGTGTGTGTGTGTCCATCTGCGCATGAGCATGCCTGTTGTGTTGACATTTGTGTCCCCACACTCTCAGACTAGCTGTCAAAGCAGCCACAAAGAATATGAGCCAGCAATGTGATGTGGCTGCAAAAAAGGCAAATGCTATCTTGGGCTGCATTAATAGAAGTATAGCTTCCAAATCACATGAAGTACCAGTTCCCCTCTACTCAGCAATGGTTAGGCCTCATCTTGAGTGCTGTGTCCAGTTCTGGGCACCTCACTTTAAGGAGGATGCAGACAAACTGGAGAGGGTTCAGAGGAGGGTAACAAGGATGATAAAGGGACTGGAAACAAGGCCCTATGAGGAGAGACTGAAAGAACTGGGCATGTTTAGCCTTCAGAAGAGGAGACTGCGGGGAAATATGATAGCGCTCTTCAAGTACTTGAAAGGTTGTCACACAGAGGAGGGCCAGGCCCAGGATCTCTTCTCCATCATCCTAGTTTGCAGGACATGAAATAATGAGCTCAAGTTACAGGAAGCCAGATTCTGCCTGGACATCAGGAAGAATTTCCTGACAGTTAGAGCAATAAGACAATGGAATCAACTACCAGGGAGGTGGTGGGCTCTCCCACTCTGGAGGCATTCAAGGTGCGGCTGGACAGCCATCTGTCGGGGATGCTTTGACTTGGATTCCTGCATTGAGCAGGGGGTTGGACTCGATGGCCTTATAGGCCCCTTCCAACTCTACAGTATGATTCTGTGAATTCTAGAGATCAAAGCAACCATGTGTCTGGCACTGTGCACACACACCCCATACTCCAGCACCCTGCAAGACAAGCTGTGCATCCCGGAGAAATGTGCCGTGTCCAAGATAAGAGGTTCCCCAACCTCCATATTCTTTGCAAAAGAAGGTGGTTTGCAGAATTTAATCTCATACAGAGCTCACCAGGGTATCGCACTGAAGCCTTTTAAAGAAAAGATTCTCAGCCCAGAATATTTGAAGTACAGTCATGCCTTGGATTGAGAGCATAATTCGTTCAGGAAACGTGCTTGTAATCCAAAACACTCTTATATCAAAACACTCTTATATCAAATCCCCCCCAAAAAATTTGTACAGAGATTTTTAATTTAAGCCATACTACAGTACTTGTATTGCAAGACGTCGCTTGTATATCAAGTTTAAAAAAATAATAATTAAATAAATATTTAAAAATTTGCTTGTCTTGCAAAACGCTCTCAAACCAAGTTACTTGCAATCGAAGGTATTACTGTAGCTATAAGGAAGAGTGTTACTGAGTGTATGCAGAGCACAGTTCCCTTAACTGCTTTCCCTTCAAATCCCTTCTCAAAACTCATCCTCCTGAAACCAAGCGTGAGTATGTGTGGTTGAGCTGAATGCAGATTCTTTCTCTGTTTAACCACCCTTCCATGTGTTGAATGTTGTATTGTAAGCTCCTTGGGGCAGGGACCTGGGTTTTTGTTGTTCCTCTGTAAAAGCGCTATGCACAGACATCGTACTATATAAACACATTAATAAGGAAACACAAGCACAACCTACCTCCACACATCTGGAGGAATGGCTTGAGCCTTTGTATGTCTCGCTTTAAAAACGAAGCCCTGGGTTTCTGCAGGCATTTGGCTTTCAGTGCAGTGGATTTGGGTTTCAAAAATAGTGGGCATCCCTTGTTTAAGGGGGCATCTATAATCTAGAAACCAACCCCAAATACGCAGTCATCACGTATCAAATCGTCCTTGGTATTGGCTTAATCACGAAGAGAGTTTGGGATAAAATTCCTGCATTTCTCTTGATCTCTCCTTCGATTTCTCTCACCTCAGATTGCAAATATATTGTTTTGTTTTCAGACTCTACTTCCTTCAAGCCATGAGGGTTGCAAAATTGTTCTTTGCTCTATATGGAAGTGGAGAATTCTTTTTTAATTGCTTTTTTAAAGCCACGGAAGTTTTAAAGAAAACTGCCTTGTGTTGTGCTGGAATTGTGGTATCTGGCAGCTTCATTGACCATTGGTTCTGCGGCTTTGCAACATGGGCCAGAAGAACATTCGCTGACAATTTGCAAACAGAGTCCAAAGTGTAAATCTACGGATCCAATTTAGGGCCACGCGAGACACGATGTGCTAAATCTGCAAATAAGAACTTGTGCAGTTTTTAAAGTGTTATATAGCAGTGGAGGGATACTTTGGATTGGGACCACAGCACTGGTTACTCCTTCCCCCATGCCAGTTCACCTTATTAAAATCTGTTTTCTCTGTCCCGCCCTCTCTGTCACCCACACCTGCTGTTTGCCTCTCATGGAGTAGTTATATGCTATAAATTTGGCCCCTTGGGGCAAACCATAGCTTGGGGGGGCAGTTTTAATTGGGGGGGTGGCATGGAGAAAAGGGTCAATTCCCCCAACACAGCACCGTGGTCCTAATCCAAAACACACACACGACATCACATCCATGTCCTGCTTGGTTTGCCCCTTATAGTGTGGTAAATACAAAGCCCATGCCGCACAATCAATCCTATGCATGTTTACTCAGAAGTAAGACCTGTGTTGAATGGGGCTTCCTTCCAAGTAAGTGTGGGCAAGATTGCAGACTTTGCATTTTAAGAATGCGGAGTCCTTTTAAAGAACTTTAGAAGTAATTTTAAGAACTTGAGAGCCGGTGTGGCATAGGGGTTAAAATATTGGACTGGGACTTGGGAGATCCGGGTTCTAGTCCCTGCTCGGCCATGAAGCTCACTGGGTGACTTTGGGCCAGTCACTGGCTCTCAGCCTAACCTACCTCACAGGGTTGTTGTGAGGATAAAATGGGGAGGAGGAGGATTATGTAACATGGGATGTAAATGTAGTAATAAATTTATAATAATAATAATAATAATAATAATAAATGATAATTAGTGGTGATGGTCAGCAGTTTGTTGATACCCAGCTTCTCCAGTGCTGTTCCTGCAAGGTCTGAATATGAAAGACGTGAAACAGCAAACACTCGGCAAGCAGTGAGATATGCCATACCGCCAGCCTCTGAATGAGTTCTGGAATTGCTTCAGGCTGGTGGCAAGGCGGACCTGGGGGAGCCCCGGGCCTGCTGGTGCTGGTGCTGGTGAAGGCCCCTGCCCAGATCACCTCTGGTTCCCTTAGCAGAGGGGACTTAGGGGGGGCCCAGGCCGCACTCCTACCGCTGTGTCGCCAAGTTTGGCAGTGGCAGCATAAAAATTGGTGGTGCAGCAAACCACCACGGAGGTGTGAAACGGCCAGATGTACGGTAGCTTGTTTTCAAGCAAAACGTGCCCGTTTTATGTAACCTTCCATAACGGCTTGCTGCTAAAATCTGGCAGCGAACCACCGATTTCTTTTGCTGCTGCCGCCGCCGCCGCACATTTTGGTGGCACAGCCGAGGGGAGGGGGCATGCACACAGCTTGTGAGCCACGTGTTGCCCACCCCTGCCTTAGCACACAAAAGCAAGACCGTTGTCTGCAGCCCGCGGAGGTGGAGAAGGGCCTTTTTGGCCAGGTGCATCACAGCTTTGCAGGCCGGGGCCCACGCCTTTCGTTTCTCAGCCTAGCGGTGAAAGTTGCTGGTTCAAAAGTGGCACATGTCCTCCTACTGCGCAAGCAGGCGCAGGTTTTCAAAGCGTGGCTATGGAACCACAGCAGATCACACAGCCTGGTGGGCTTGACCTACCTTGCAGGGTTGTGGTGATAATAAAATGGTAGTGGGGCGCCATGTATGCCCCCCCCCCCTGGGCTCCTTGAAGGAACGGTGGGATAAAAAAAAAAGTAATAACAGTGGGAAGGCAAAAAGATTATCCTTCGCTCAGGGAATTCGGTGACCCCGGTTCCTGTGGTTTGCTGAGCATCTACCCTAATGGCTGGATTTTATTTCTCTCGCAGCAGCTGGTCTAGGATGGCCCTGGTGGAGGCCCCACTTGGCTCCCTCTTGCTGCTGGGGCTCGTGGCACTCCAGGCCCACGCGTGTCCTGCCACCTGTCGCTGCTACAGCATGACTGTGGAGTGTGGCTCTTTGGGCCTCAAAGAGATCCCCGTCAGCATCCACCCTTCCACCCAGGTAAGGCTTAGGCTGAAGGAGACCAGCCAGCTCCCACGGCTGGGGCTTCCCGGTTCACGTACACTGAGCCGCCCGGATGTCCAGATCTGAGGCGAGGCAGAGGGCAACCCGAGATAGTGCCTGCCATCTCGGCGGCAACACCCCCACCTCTCCATCAGGGTGGCTCGCCTCGTGCCGACCTTTCCTGCGTTCTCTGCACCTTTTCATTTGCTCTGGTCTTTGGGAGCATCTCCTGTTTTTTTTTAAGTCCGTGGGTTCTTTTTAATCTGTTTTTGCTGCTCTGCTGTTTTGCTATGCGGTTTTATTGTTGATTAGTTATTTTTCTCTCCCGTCGACTGCTCTGAGAGCCGTGGGCGAAAGATCAGGGTACGATGTTTTCTGTAATAAATAAATAGTCGTGGTTTGTTGTTTCTTTTACAGGAATTGAACAGTCCAGTCCTCCTGCTTGCTGTGCAAACATCTAATTACTGTCAGATAGCATTGCATCCAAAGGCCCAGGCTGTACACAAGAAGATGATTCTTGTCTCCACTGGGATACCTCTCGGCACCAGTGGCTGGGGCACATGAGCGGGAGGGTGCTTTTGCACGCATGTCCTACTTGTGGGTTCCCACAGCTGGCTGGCTGGCTGCTGCCGTGTGAACAGAATGCCGGACGACAGACAGAGGCCTTTGGTCTGATCCTGCATGGTGTCCCTTAGGTTCCTTTTGCCCACAAGGAAAACAGAGAGAGAGAGAGAGGCACAGGCGGGGGCCAGGCACAGAAAGTGGCGTGTATTTACATCTTTAGGGCGCAGCGCGTGTCGGAGAGCCACTGTGATGTAGTGGTCACCCTGCCGGGCTAGGATTGGAGAGATCCAAGTTCATATCTCCACTCGGCCTGGAAGCGCACTGAGTGTTCCTCGGCCAGTCACTCCCCCTCAGCCTAACCTACCTCACAGGGTTGTCGTTGGGATGAAATGGGAGCAGAGGAGAGATTCCTGTGTGTACTGCCCTGATCTTCTTGGAGGAAGGGTGAGGTGAAAATGTAAGAAAGAAATCAAAATGTACTGTGGAGCCTTTACATACGACCTTTGCCTATAAATGGATTCTCAAATGCTTTGCAGCCTCCTGTGCAGATCCGAAGCCCTCTGGAGGTCCTCTGCCCCAGGGTTTCCTGTACAGGGGGTGGGGGGGCGGAGGCAAAGGGAAAGTGCCTGGCTGACGTGGGCTTCCAGAAATAGGGAACCAAACTGCAAATCCTTTTCCTCAGTGCCTCTTTCACCTTCTTCTATTCAGTGCAAATGCTTTCTTGAGGTGCTGTCATGGAAAGTGTTGCTTTCCAAGTTACTTTCAGCAGGCTGCAAATGAGGCGTGCGTCTGTTTTAATTTACCTGGCATGGGTTTGCTTTAAACCACTGCAACCAGCCCAGGCCAATAAAATGAGAAGCCTGTCCAAGTGTGGCTTTGGGTGTGGGTGTGCACATGCACATTGACGCGACGCCTTTGGGCTCCCGACACTGCCAGTCCATGCGAAAGAGATTTCACTCTCCCAGCCTTGTGGCCCCACTGAGTTAAGCTCCGGCGTCTGTCGTCCAACTGACTCTGTCCTGCTCTTCCTTCCTTCCTTCCCTCCCTCCCTGTGCCTGCAGACGGTTTTCCTGCAGGACAACGGCGTCACACAGATCCACCAGCAAGATCTGGCTTCCCTTTCGGGCCTGCAATACCTCTACATGCAGAACAACACCATCTCGGCGCTGGAGCCGGGGGCCTTCCGCAACCAGAACCGGCTGCTGGAGCTGGCGCTCAACGGGAACCGCATCCACCTCATCAACAGCAGCATTTTCAAGGGCCTGGAGCATCTGCGCGTCCTCTACCTGGCTGGCAACCAGATCACGCGGCTGCCGGCCTTCACCTTCTGCGACCTGGAGGTGAGGCCAGCAGGGGCACGGGGTGTGTGTGTGTGTGTGTGTGTGTGTGTGCAGGCGGCCCCTCGACACGCCGGCCATGCTGGCTGGGGCATGCTGGGAGTTGTAGGCCTTTTTTTTCCTGTCTAAACTAGCATAGGATTGCACCCAAAGTCTTGTTCCGAGTACTCACGGTTAATATTTATTTATTTATTTATTTATTATTTATTATATTTATCAATCGCCCATCTGGCCGGTCACCCGGCCACCCTGGGCGATGTACAATTAAAATACAATAAAACACAATAAAACATAATGATTAAAACAATATAAAAAATTCTCATTAAAAACCTAACCCACCCCATATTCCCGCCTGAACAGCCATGTTTTTAATGCACGGCGGAAGCTCATCACGGAGGGGGCATGGCGAAGGTCACTAGGGAGGGAGTTCCATAATGTGGGGGCCGCCACAGAGAAGGCCCTCTTCCTAGTCCCCACCAGCCTGGCTGCTCTGGCTGATGGGATAAGGAGAAGGCCGTCCGTGGCAGACCTTGTTGAGCGGCCTACTTGATGTTGCTGGAGGCGCTCCTTGAGATAAGCCTCCATATTAAGAGCATTCAACACAGGGTGAACCCAAGCGGTCTGTTGCTGAAGTGCCGATTGATGCCGTGCAGAGTAACGTGGGCACGCTCTTAATTTAACGAGCCGGCAGTGCTCCCAGATTTCCCTGTGCCGCTGTTTGCCTGGGTTTTGATCTGGCTTTCCCAGTGTTTTGCATACAGCAATCCCACAGCAGTTAACCTTGACAAAGGGGTCGACTGTATATTTAGCGGTGATGCCTTTTTAACGTCATGAAGGCGGCACACCGGTGAGTTCTGGCGTTGGCTTTCGAAGAGCACCACCCCATCCTGGCCCTGCCAGCTCTTTGTTCACATTCTCCAGGACACCGGAAGCTGGAAGTTAGTTTCTCGGCTTGGCACCTTCAGCTGTCTGCTTCCCCATTTCCAAGCCGAGCTGTTCATTTATCTGCAACAGCCTCCCACTCCCACCCCGCCTTTCTCTTCCTCAAGCCAGCTCCCCCGTTTCCTTCACAGCTTTTCCAAAGGTTCTCCCCACCAGGTGCGGTGCTAGGTAGGTACTGAAAAGATCTGGGGCCCGAGGCCCACAGGGCCAAAAAAAAGCACACATTTGCATATACTAATTTACATATGCTCTACAGTCTCTCTCTCTCTCTGTATGTCTTTAGGGACCTGTGCCCTAAGGACGCCCCACCCCTATTTGTAAAAAGGGATGCATGGACAGGGAGAGGAGGGCATTTGGTTTCAGAAAAAAACCTCAGGCAGAAAGATTGGGGGGGGGGGCAGGAGGTGAAGCCCATGTGGGCAAAAAGCCAGCTCACCCAGTGGGATCCGATGCAGCAGAGATCATCAGGACCCCTGTACCTTTCTTCCAGCAAGTGCCCCTGGGCAGCGGGGTGGTGGGGCAGAGGGCCTCCCAGAGATTCGGGACTCCACATGAAAGATCTGGGGCTCCAGCCCTAGTGGGCCGCCCCCTAACATTACCTCTGCCCCACACTAAACCTTTCCTGCACCCCTCACAGGCTGGGCTTACCTGCACCTCCACTTCTGCCTGGTTCTCTCTTTGACCTCCGAGGCAATGCCAGCCTGCACAACCAAGGAGGCAAGTCTGAATTATGCAGACGAATGTTTGCGCTCACTTTTACGGTGTGGCTGGTTTTATTTTATTTATTTTATTTATTATATTTGTTAATCGCCCATCTGGCTGGTCACCAGATGTCATCATCATCAGGCGATCACTCGTGACCGAGTAAGATTGTCTTCCGGGATAAAAGGAGGAAATTCTAAAGAAGATTGTGTAGACTCTTAGCGATGGGTCCGTAAGTGACTGTGGAGGCCAATTCTAGATCCACACAGCTTCCCACAGTGAGGACACAGGTTACCAGATAGAAGATGGTCCTGTGAAGGATTCATTTGACGTGCTTTTCGCTTAGCACGTTTCTCCCTTTCACCTTGCACTCGGGCTTCTTCAAAGTCCATGGAACCTTTGTGAAAGGCCAACCTCCATTTAGATCGTTCATGGGCCAGAGCTTCCCAGTTTTCGATGTTTATATTGCATTTTTTTAGATTAGCCTTATGAACATCTTTAAACCTCTTATATTGACCACTGATATTCCGCTTTCCATCCTTGAGTTGGGAGTAAAGTAACTGCTTTGGGAGACGGCAGTCAGGCATTCGAACAACATGTACTGCAGTGGTTTCTGCAGTACACTGAACACATCTACCCTTGTGGAAGTCTGCTCTCTCTCTCTCTCTCTCTCTCTCTCTCTCTCTCTCTCTCTCACACACACACACACACACACACACACACACACTGGCCAAGAACGAGCCATTTGTATTGGACTGTGTGAGTGAGGCAAACGAATGAGGCGAAGAGACCACACAGCAGCAGTGGGGGGGGGGGGAAATAAGGAGCGAGGAGGAGCTGAAATGGCACGAGGAGGTCTCTTTTCTGACGGAGGTGTGGTCTGATTCTCCCTCTGCAGAGGCTGCAGGAACTCCACTTACAGGAGAACAGCATAGAGACGCTAGAGGACCAGGCCCTGGCCGGACTGTCCTCCCTGGCGCTGCTTGACCTCAGCAAGAACAACCTGCGCACCGTCACCCGGGCGGCCCTGCGGCCCCTCATCAGCCTGCAGGTGCTGCGGCTGACAGGTGAGGGAGGGCCACTGGCGGCTCCTTAGCACCACCTGCAGGCCAGGAGGGCACACCTCCCGTGGCCTCCAGCACTCGTGTCTTCTGGGCTCCCCGGTTGGAAGCGTTGGGGTCGGGAGGAGAGAGAGAAGACATTAGTCAAGCTGGGACTCTGGGAGATCTGAGTGGCAAGAACAAGAGGCTTGATGGGGCAGCCGCACCTGGGAGACTGGGTGCAGCGAGATGGGGAAGAAGGTCCTGCTAGGTCCGGTCGGCCAGTGGCTGGTGTGTCCGTCTAGCCCAGTGATGGCGAACCTTTTTGAGCCCGAGTGCCCAAACTGCAACACAAAACCAACTTATTTATTTCAAAGTGCCAACACTGCAATTAAACCTGAATACCGAGGTTTTAGTTTTAGAAAAACAACCCATACAGTTGTCCGAACTGATTAACATCTTTTGTCTTAAAAGAAAAACACAATAACAGAGCTTTCAATGATACTAACAGGTTTTTGTTGGGAAAAAAATCAAGTCAAAAAATTATTATAGTACTACATTGTACACATAGCCTGAAGTGAATTTATACAAACTTTTAAAATAATTAGGCACATGTATTTTTGGATAAGGGATTCTCAACTTGTAATATGATTATATGCCAGACTGAAATTGTATGGGGCAAGCTTTACCCCGGGTCCTTTCCCTGCTTCTACAGGTGCCGGATTAGTAAAAGTAAAGTCAACCTGTACTAGGATGAGCAAGATAAACAAGAAAACTAAACGTGCTTAACACATTTTAAACACTTTATATCTTGGACTGCAAACACTGCATTAGGTAAAAGTTTGCATTGGGCATGCTTTTGCACAATTAATGTGATTTTTGCTATTGCCTGCATGCTGATAATTTGTCAAACCTTGGCTCATACTCCGTTAGTTTGAGAGCAACACATGCAGCACTCAGGTCAACTGTTAGGGCTTTACATCCAAGCCATGCTCTGTGCATCATTCTTCAAAATCTTTTAAATGTGTCATAGCAATGTAGAAAAGAATTCTGTAACAGGAATTCTAGAATAAAATCATTCTGTTCCACACTGTGAGAAAGAACAAAATCATTAGTGTTTTGCAGAAGGGGACAGTCTTTTCACGATCTGGTGACCAATGGCTCGAGTGCCCACAGAGAGGTCCCTGCGTGCCAGCTGTGGCACCCGTGCCATAGGTTCGCCATCACTGCTATAGCCCCCCAGTGAGGATTTGGGTGGTGGAAATGAGGTCTCGCGTGTTGGGTCACGCGCGCTGGGGACATGGAATGGAGACTGGTGGGTGAGCGGTAGGACGAACGGGGGACGAGGTTGGCTTGTGGCCACCTGAGGGCTGATACCGTCCCTACTGACCCAGCCACTCTCTTTCCTCCCGGCAGAGAACCCCTGGCGCTGCGACTGCTCTCTGCACTGGCTGAGTACCTGGATCAAAGACGAAGGGCAGCGGCTCTTGAGCCCTCTGGGCAAGAAGATCGTGTGCTCGGAGCCGCCCCGCCTGGCCTACCAGAGCCTGATGGATGTCTCCGGCAACAGCTTGATCTGCATCCCGCCCGTAGTGCAAGTGGATCCGCTCGAGAAGACGGCGCGGCTGGGGGACGACTTGCGCGTCTCCTGCCAGGCCTCTGGCTACCCACAGCCTCTGGTGACCTGGCGTAAGCTGGCGCACTGGCGGTCAGGGGCCTCCAAGGCCAGCGGCGCCCGCCTGCCGGGGGGGACCTTTGAGCTGAGCGAGCGCAGTGTAGGGGAGCGCTTCGAGCAGTCCGACACCGGCAGCGGGGTGCTCTTCCTCAACAACGTGACGGCAGCCCACGCCGGCAAGTACGAGTGCGAGGCCTCCAACCCCGGTGGCACGGCTCGGGTGCTCTTCCATCTCATGGTCAACCTCTCGCAGCAGCAGCAGCAGACGGCCCGGGGCTACCCGGCCTCGGTGGACATCAGCCAGGAGCCCCTCTACGACATGGAGAGCATGGACTTCAATGCCCTCAGCATGGCCACGCAGACTGCCATTGCCGTGGCCATCTCCCTCTTGGCCTTGGTGGCCCTCCTTCTGGTGATCATGATCTACCGGAAGCACCGGAAGCGGAAAAAGGCCAAGAAAGAGGAGAACATCCTGTACGTCAACGACTACTCAGACGGGCCCACCACCTTCGCCCAGCTGGAGGAGTACCGCGACGAGAGGGGCCACGAGATGTTTGTCATCGATCGCAACAAGCCCCTCTTTGCCACCTACAAGGACCCCCAAGGGCTGGCGGGAGTCTTCCCTGAACAGCTGCAAGACCAAGCTACCCAGACCCTGGAAGGGGAAGAGGACTGCCCTCCGGAAGCCAACGAGCTCTTTGTCAATCAGGGACTGATGTTCCAGCCTCAAATTGCTTACGAAATCCACTGCTGAATGATTGGGGGGGAGAACAACGGGCAAGCGCCACGGGAAGCCTTAGGGTGGACGTGCCCCCTCACGGGGAGCAGCTGTAGCCTCCTAGACCTCTCACCTCTGTCCCGGCCTTTCCGATCGGTCTGCCTTCTCTCTCATTTAAGGTGATCGGGGAGGGATCCGTGATGTTTTGGTGACCGTTGGTGCCCGCAGGGCAAGGGAGGGTTTATTTCTAAGCCTCACCCTGGCACGCCAAGAGGAATCTCGCCCCAGCTGGCTGCTACTGGAGCATATCCTGCCCTCTCAGCACCTTTATTGCCATGCCTCGGGGTAAGCACTTACTCCCTTTGGAGCTTTCCAGATGCTCTCCACAAGAGACTGGGGAGCAATTCACAAAGGCCCCCCCACGAAAGCTCTGCTCTGGTGGCAGAAGGCATTATGGGATACCGAGTTGATGGCCCACTGCTGCGCCCCAAATGCATCCCAAATAATCCGCTGTTTGCCTTCCACCATGCTCTGCGGGGTTGAAGAGTAGGACCTTGCTACTCGGTGAACACAAAGAAAACCTCTCCCAAGACAGGCAGAAAAGAAGCAACTGGAGTCAGAATAGGAGGCTGGAAAAGTCAATACACTGTGCAAGCCTGGCCAGCCCATTTCTCCGTCCCTTGACCTTCAAGGGACACTGTGGAGACACCCGTGTTCTTTCCGAAGACGAGAACGCCCCTCCCCCCCCCTTGCTGAAGGAGAAATGGGAATTTTTGTTTTTTCAGTTTTATCTATTTGGGGTTTTTAAAGGATAAAGATGCCACAGTCACAAGGAACTGAACAGCACTGTTGCGTTTGTAGGTCCCACAAGAACAGCCGCCACCACCACCCCTCACAGTCACACACACCCACACACACACACACACACACACACACACGCCGCCTCTTCCGGCGCTGCGCAATGTGGTTTTCACGGGTGCCTGAAAGCCACTGTAAACAGGGCGGCACCAGGGCATTGTTCAAGTGAAGGAGCCAATAAAATGTAGCTGGTGCCGGGGACTGCCAAGGGGGTCTGTCTTACATATATTGTGGGAGGCGTGGGGCCAGGGGTCTTTCACCCCATGTGTCATTTGAGGGAAAGGATGCCCATCGGCCAAAGGTTGCATTGGCCAAACAGGCCTCCGTTGCTCCTCCTCTTAAGATCCTGTGTCAAGTGATACCCATTACTAGGGAAAGTGCCCCAGTTTTGGGTTGGGGGAGCGTTCTGTAACCTGCATAGTTGGAGGCTGAAGGACTCCGTCTCACAACAGCTGCAACTGCAAGGGGGGGATCGGCCACAGGTGCTGAAGCCCTTCAGACCGCCACCCAAAGTCGACAAACCGGAGCGACACAAAAGCTGGCTTGGCTGCTTTACGTTTGTTGCGCGAAGCAAAAGGGGAACGTGGACAGTGGGGTTGTGTGTGTGTGTGTGTGTGTGTGTGTGTCTAGAACGTGTATTATTTGCTTACTAGAAATGTTTTTAGACCACCTTTCCATGTCTGTGCTCAAGATGTTTCACATAAAAACAAAACAAAAAAAAAATTAATACAACAATATTAAAATCCAGTAGCAAAACACCACCTGCAACCGTCCACAGTGCACTAATTCAACCAGACTCCCAGGAAGAGAACAAAACCAATTTAACCAAATGCCCGTGAAAACATACTTAGTTGGCGTTTGAATGAAAGAAGAAAAGGTGCTGATTGAATTTCTCTGGTGGGGATGGGGGGGGGGCACGCTCCAGCGACTGGGCACCACCACCAAAGCGGCTGGATCCTCAGTATTCACCTGCCTAATCCCTGTAGGCGGGGGGGGGGGAGCGCGCAGGAGTTGGGTTCCAAGGAGAGGGCAGGTTCATACTGAAGGAGGCACTCCTTCAGGTACCCCAGTGTTTCTCAACCTTGGGTCCCCAGATGTTTTTGGCCTACAACTCCCAGCATGCCCCAGCCAGCATAGCTGGCTGGGGCATGCTGGGAGTTGTAGGCCAAAAACATCTGGGGACCCAAGGTTGAGAAACACTGAGGTACCCGGTTACCAACCATTTAGGGCTTAAGGTTAAAACCAGCATTTTGAATTGTGTCCAGAAACGTGCGAGTAACTGCTGTGGCTCTTCTGATACCGGTAAAATGTGACCGTTGCAGGAGATTCCTGCAAGCGACCTCACTGCAATGTCCTTGAGCAGCTGAAGTTTCTGAACACTTTTCCAAGGGCAGCCTCGTGTCTTGCTCGTTCCAGTGGCCTGACCCTGGGTGTTACAGGAACATGGGCCACCGTGGCCAGTTCACAGTTCCTCCCACACACACACACACAGAGAAGAGGTGCTACCTCAGATGGCACTGCAAACTAGACAACTGATCCTTGCAGTGTGTGTAGTCTCATTTGCTGACTATTTCTGCGTAGATCATAGAGCTGGAAAGGGAGAAAGGCCCAACACTTTCCCAACGGGGGGGCTACCATTGAGCAGGCCTTGCTGCCCTCCCCCCACCATGCAGTCCAGGGCAGAGAGAACCAAGGGTAGTTGCCGTGCCCGCAGACTCCACGCCAGGGTGGGAGGATTTAATGGCCCCATTGAAGGGGTGCCTCCTACTGTTTAGAAAGGCTGGCTTCTCGCCCATTTCCACCTTGAAGTGTCAGTCTGGTGCAGGGGTGTTGAACTGCAGGCCCCTGGCCCAAATCTGTCCCACCCAAATTGGGCTCCCAATGCCACCCCCGCCCCCCGGTTTCCCCCACTAGCCACATCTCCTCCTCCCCCCCGGCCCCACCCTCTTTCCCCCAAGCGCCAGTCGCTGGGTGGCCTCCTGGCTTTTCCCTGTTTTTTCTGCATTCTGAAAGGTCTTCGTTCCTGGCAGCAGGAGCCGTAAAATACAATATGCTGATATTTGGGGCCCGCCCCTTTTGTCTCTGGCCCCGCCCACCGCTGGAATGCGGCCCGGAGAGTTTCTCCGGAAGGGAATGTGGCCCTCCGACTGAGACGTTTGACACCCCTGGTCTTGCCAGGGCTGTGGAGTCGGTAGATAAATGTTCCGACTCCGACTCCTCAGTTTTTTGTACTTCCGACCCCGACTCCGACTCCTCTGTATTAATATGCTAATTAATTAATTAATATGTGAGGTAGTTGGGCAGAAGCTGCTGCCTTCTCCTTTTTGTGTGCTGATCTGCTGCTGAAGATAGGGCAGTGGGAGGATCCAGGAGGGGCATTTATTATAAAACAGAAGTCATTAATTATAACTGTTTGTGAATTGGGACATTTAAACTTGCTTTTTTTAAAATTCCAATCTAAATTCAGTAGGAGTCGGAGTCGGTGCATTGTTTGCCGACTCCGACTCCAGGTACCCAAAATTTCCTTCGACTCCGACTCCACAGCCTTGGGTCTTGCCGCCTCACTCCTCCTCCCTGGTTTTTCTTCAGATCGTAGAAATCTTCCGCCTTCTCCCTCCCGTAGGTTGTCCTGCTGCACCTTCTGCCCCCGCCGCCCGCGGTTCTCCTTCCTCATCAGCCCCTCCGTCACACGCCCCTCCTCCATCGTGACATCCCTTTTTGGCCAAGCCACGCTAAGTTCAAATGTGGCACAGGGCACAAGGGAAGAAGGCCTCCTCCCACGCAAGCCCCACAAGCAGGGCTTACTCAGGAGAGCTTCCCACTGGATGGTGCCCCCATAAACACACACGGCTCAGATCTGCCCATCTCCCACTCTACCACCCTGAATGGCTCTTAAAATCTGGCCCCTGAGGCCGTCCCCTCCTCTTGGCGCAGGGTGTGGGGCCACCTCTGCCTTCTCTCTCTGGTGGTCCAGAACTTCCTGGAAAAGGGCGGAGTGAGCTCACTCCGGAGGCATTCGACACGGACAAATCCTGCAGCTGGCAAAAACAGATCTCGTTGCAAACCTCACTCAGAAGCTTTGATGGGAATCGGGGAAGGAACTACTGTCAGAGCAATACGACAATGGAAGCAACGACCTAGGGAGGTGGTGGGCTCTCCCACACGGGAGGCATTCGAGGCGCAGCTGGACGGCCATCTGTCAGGGATGCTTTGACTTGGGACTCCTGCGTTGCACAGGGGGTTGGACTCGATGGCCTTAGAGGCCCCTTCCAACTCTACTATTCTATGATTCTTGACCCACTCTGGCCTATTTGGCTCAAGGGGGTCTTCCTTGGCGGGTCTCCCTACAGATCCCTCTTTTGGCCACTGTCAGGGAGTGGGCACAGGCCAAACCCCAGCCTGTCCCTGCTCGAGTCACCAGTGAGGTTGAGACCAGATGTGGGCTTGGAGCTGACCAGCTCCCCTTCCTCACTTGAGAGCAAAAGCGGTTGAACTGTTTGGTGACTGTTGCTGTATTTGCAGCTCTGCATTGTCTGTGAATAACCGTGGCCGCCTCCTTGGTTTTATGTCAGGACATAAAAGTGAAGGGCTATGAAGCACGTTAAAAGACTAGCTTTGCTGCCACAGAAGGACCCGTCAGCGCCGTTGAGGCCTTGCTCTTGTGCAGTCTGCTGGAATTACACATGGTACTTGATAGAATTCTATATTCCGCATAACAGGGATGCCCCAACTTTTGGGGCTGATGAGCACACTTGAAATTTTGGGAGCATGTCATGGGCACCCTCACAAAATGGCTGCCACGGGGGCATGGCCAGCCACAAGGCATCCATTTCCCAGAAGGTAAACTGGTGAGGGTAAAAGAAAAGTAACTTGCCCGCAGGGCCGGTGCAAGGCAGTTTGGTGCCCTAGGCAAGATCAGATATTTAGCGCCCCCCCCTTCCCACTTGAGCCCTCCCTCCCTCCAGCCCTATGCCCATTATGAAATAAAAGTCAATTGTGAAATTCTGTCTACTACAAGTCAAGATATGATTGGTAAAACAAACTTGGTAAAATACGCATTTTAGCGCTGTATTTTTTCCCCCAAGGCGTTTCTGGCGCCCCCTTTAGCCCTGCGCCCTAGGCAGCTGCCTAGTTGGCCTAATGGTAGCACCGGCCCTGCTTGCCCGGAAACCTACGTTCAAGGCAGAAGAGGGAGTCTGCATTCCAAAAGACAAAAACCGCTCTTTTGAACCTCAAGGGTTTTCTGCCCAAACTCCTAGAGGGAAAGGGTTAGTGTGGAAGCAGCCCACCCTAAAAACATCAAACTCGGAAGTAGTGCTTTCAGTGGTGATACTCGGAAGCATTTGTAATTCGGATCAATTTATTGGGATGTACCTTTGTTTGTTGTGCGAGGTGGGGAATGGGGTGTGAACAGACATCCAGTGACGACAACCACCCCCTGTTCCTCCCACTGGCTCTTATCAGGGCACGGTACTCTTAAAGCAGTCTCTACTCTGTCTCTCCTTCACTCAGCACTCCCGCCTCTATGAGGTAGACCCTGGTCCTGTACCCCCGGTAGGCCGACTGGATCCTGGTAGCAGCTTCTTGCTGCAGGCGCAAGGCCTTCCGCACCTTCCAGCCCCTCCAGAAGGACTGGATGAGGGTGGCCGCCCGCGCAACTTGCCACACGTGTTTCCTGGTCTTGAACACCCGCCTCTGGCCTTCGCCGATCCGGCGGGCGCAGTAATTTTCATACAGCCACTCCGAGGTCCCTGCAGAGGCCGCCACCTGCTGCTGGAGGCTGGTGGACGAGAGGCTCCGGGGCGCGCTCCGCTCCCGCGTGGGCCGCTGCGCCGTGTGCGTGGTGGCGTAGCGCTGGCTTAGCCCTCCTGGGTCCCGGCCTTGTCTCCGGGGGTGGGGGTCTGCCGCCGTACGGTTGGCATCAGGATAATAGGTTGTGGGGCCCATCTGGTAGGACACGTGGGGCCCAGAAGGGTGGGGTCTAGTGGGTGCCGGTCGCTGTGTCCTGGAGGCCGGGCTCTTCCGCCTGGCAGCAGGGTGCCCTCCACAGTCGCTGTCGTCCATTTCTGATTCAGAGTGCGGCGGGCGCTTGCCGACTCCCACGAGCACGCGCACGCTGGTGCACCGCCCACACTGGGGGCACACGCACGTCTTCGCCTTGGGGGACTCCACGTGCTCTCTCCGTCTCGGGGGCGGCTGGGCCCGCGGCACTTTGCCCGCCCACTCCTCGGGGTCCCCCGCGAGGCACTTGCGCCAATGCTTCCTGGGGTAGGGGCCCACCCAGGCAGAACTTCCGGGCATGTAGCTGGGGTAGCCGTAGTAGGTTCCAGGTGGCCCGCCTCGAGGGTAGGGGCGGCGTGGCCTTTGTTCCAGGTCCTGCCTGGTGCGGTAGCCCCGCCAGTGTGCTTGGATGGTGGTGGCCGCCTGGTTACATTCGTAGAGGGTTCGCCGGGTCACGTACCCTCGGTAGTGAGCCTGGATGACCTCGGCAGCTTTCTCTTTGTCCATCCGGGAGCGGTTCCTGTACCGCCTCCTATCCTCCGAGGAGGCAGGCGAGGGTGTTCTCCTCCGCCGTCCGCACACTTGCCACGAGGGCACCTGGTCCTGCCTCATGGTCATGTACTCCCGGGTGTTGTACCGCCTCCAGGCTGCCTGGATGGTGGAGGCGGCAGCATTGTCGGTCGCAAGCTGCTTCCGCACCAGGAAGCCCCGCCAGGAGGCCTGGATGGTCGTGGCTGCCTTGTCCACGAGCATGTCTAGCTCGTCCACCAGGAAAGAGGATCGCCGGCGGGAGCGACTGTTGCTCCGGGCCCGGGTCCGGACCCTGGCCAGGTGGGGGTCATGGCGGTGCTCCCCCTCCTCGTCTTCCTCATCCTCCCCAGTCGGATTACTGTAGGGGCACCAAGAATGATCCTCGTAGGTTTCCATCCTGGAAAGGGGGAAATGGCAGGCATTAGTGTGTCGGCCGAGAAATCCCTGTCCCATTTTGAGGTTTGGGTGGGAGCAAATGACGCGGCCTTCGTTCTCGGCGCTCCCGACAAGAGCCCCCTGCGTTTGAGGGGCTTCCCCCTCCCTCTTCCGACTTCACATGGACTCTTTCCCCTCACAGTCGCCTACATTTCTGCGATTTTCTTTTCTCTCTGCTCAAATGACCAGTCATCTCTCTCGCCTGTCATTATGACCACGCCACAGATACCTACACTTCCTTCCATTCCCTCCCATTCTACCTTTGCTTCAAGGTTCTTGTCCTCGGTTTTAAAGGCCTCCGCCACTTTACTCTACACCAGTGTTCTCCAACCTTGGGTCCCCAGATGTTTTTGGCCTACAACTCCCAGCATGCCCCAGCCAGCAGAGCTGGCTGGGGCATGCTGGGAGTTGTAGGCCAAAAACATCTGGGGACCCAAGGTTGGAGAACACTGCTCTACACAATCATCTCCCGCAACTCCTGTTCCTCTGCCCCCTAGTCCATGCGTGCCTTCCCTCCTCTTCCTCCTTCTCCCGCTCCTGTCTTCGTGCCTTCTGCCCTGCGTGCTGATTCTTGGATTTGTTACAAACAACCCATCCTGCCCCGATATGCCTGTGCGCACAAGTTTCCCAGGCTGTTCCCCGTTGGTGTTCAAGCGTCGCTTCTTTAGCAAAAAAAAAAAAAACCTTTTACACCTCACCCCCCAGTCACTCCCGGACTGGTGTCTGAGATTGAAGGTCCAAGTGGTGCTCCCACCCATTCATTTCAATGGGGCTTGCCTGCGCAGGAGAACTCCTGGTAGATTGCACCCCCAGATTAATTCATGGAAAGGAGGCAATTAAGATCAGCAGAAGTGGTGCCAGCCCCAGTAATATTAATTAATTAATTAATTGCATTTCTAATCTGCCCCATAACTAATCTTCTCTGGGTGGATAGCCAGCCCTCTGCCACTCTAGGACAGTGATGGCGAACCTTTTTGGGTCCAAGTGCCCAAACTGCAACACAAAACCAACTTATTTATTTCAAAGTGCCTTAAATTTGGCAGGAAGGAGGAGGGGGCACTAGCTAATCGCGCCTCGCTCCGTCTCAGGGCATGGGCGCACAAAGATTCTTCACCGGGCGCACAAAGATTCAGGCGTGCACGTGCTGTGCTTCTGTGCTGTCTGTTCAGTTAGAAGGAGGGCTGGGTGCCTGCGCAGTCCGCTTCTGGGGGTTGAGATGTTGGAGTGTGCCTGCCTGTGGAGGCCAGCGAGGAATGAGTGGAGAGGATGGAAACCCGACGCTAAATGCAGAAGGGGACGGTCTTTTCGCGATCTGGCGACCAATGGCTCGAGTGCCCACAGAGAGGTCCCTGCGTGCCAGCTGTGGCACGCGTGCCATAGGTTCGCCATCGCTGCTCTAGGAACTTGTAGAACATTTTTCTGTTTAAACATGCATAGGATGGTTTACCCTAAAGCTCTTCCTGCCAGTCACTAAGCCTTCAGAGAGGCCTTTCAACCTTTTAGAACGCGGGGGAAATTGCACAAAAGCCAGAAAACCACCAAATGACTGGTGGCTGGTGGAAGGGGGCAGGCCCACCTGGATCTGAATCTTGGAGGGCCAGACTGGAATCCCAGGTCAGCTGGATTTGGTTCCCCACCCCTGCTTTAAGGCCTAGCTTAGGCAGGACCTGGGTTAACAGCGGAGGGTGCACGCTGCACGATATCCTTACCTTTCTCATGCAACCATGTCAGTTCCGTCTGCTTGATCACACCGTTGTTTTTTTTTGCAACTGCCTCAGGGCTGAGGCATCAGGCTGGGAATTCCCTATAGGAAGAGAAGCTGTTCACACCATAGAAGGAAGAGGAGGAGAAGCAAACAGTGACCGTAAGAAGGGCCCTGCTGGATCACCCGAAGGTCTAGCTCAGGGTTCTCCAACCTTGGGTCCCCAGATGTTTTTGGCCTACAACATTTTGGGAGTTGTAGGCCAAAAACATCTGGGGACCCTAGCTAGACCAGCATCACCTTCACCAAGGGAGATGCCATCCCACCCGTCCTGGGAAAAGGCACAAACCCGAGAAAGCATCACGGATGGAAACTTGTCTAATTTCATGATGAAGTCCTCCAAGAAAGGTGGGTCCCGCAACCACCCTGGTCAGCCTTTTCTGCTGCCGTACAGTTACCTTCCTTTTCCTTTTGTAAATGTTAGTACATACTCATCAACTAATAAAAATAGTTTTAGGGTGCAATCCTACGCATGTCTAAACAGGGGGGAAAAACCTCCTACAACTCCCAGCATCCCGCAGACAGCAATGCTGGCTGGGGCATGCTGGGAGTTATAGGACTCCCCCCCCCCCACTAAACATGCATGGGATTGCGCCCTTAATCAACTTTGCACATGTGGATTTTCCACTCCCACTGAATCCCCAACCTTCCTCCTCCCCTTCAACACAACTACTGGCAGTTTCAAAATTCCTCCCAGCTAAAAATGATGGGTTTGTGTGTTTTTTCCAAGTGACTTTTTCACACCCAACCATAATTCAGACCTTCACATACACAATCTAAGAAGTCAAAAAAGTTCTGATGAGAGAGGATATGTCCCCCAATAAAGCAATTTCCCCCCCTACTTTGTTTTAGGTTCTGCATTTTTCGCACATTTGCCCATATATCTTTATACCTCTCTGTTCTGTCCCAAAGCTTGATTTTTTCAGCCAGCTTTTCCCTTGGTTGCCAGGCCCACTTAATACTCAGGTATCTCTGTCCGGCTCACTTTTGTCATTCTGTTTACATAGCACCTGCCTTTTTATGTCTTTTGGTAAAAGCGTTCCCCAAATATTTCACTTGAATCTACATCCCTGCAATATAAACCCATTGCTCCAAGTGCCGCTTTCCACAAGTAGGATAAAAAGAACATTCTTTTCTTCCTCCATCTGATAACTTTTTACATATGTGTAGGTTCTGCATTTGTCAACCTTATCTCCAATTCTTCCTTCAAGAAGCTCAGCAGATCTTTTTTTAACCCACACAACAACCCTGTGAGGTAGGTTAGCCAGAGAGGTGAAGACTTGCCCACTTCTGGCAAAGCAATTCTTGGATCAGGATGTAGGACTCCATTGCTAAGCATGCTTATCAGGGTTTAAGTGCCAATGAAAGCAGCGGGATTTACTTTCGAGTGCACTGCTTTAGGACTGGACTGTTTAATCTTCTTTTTTTCTGGCCTCAACACACCCAGTTTCCTCCACCTTCCCTTGCACATTTTCTCTCAAAGCCCTTAAAAAAACAAAACCTTTGCAGCGATCCTTTTTATTCTCTGTTCACATACAGTCATGCATAATTCGTTCCAGAAACATGCTTGTAATCCAAAACACTCTTATATCAAAACGAAATCCCCCCCAAAAAAAAATTGTACAGAGATTTTTAATTTAAGCCGTACTACAGTACTTGTATTGCAAGACGTCGCTTGTATATCAAGTCAATTTTTTAAAAAAATAAATATTTAAAAATTTGCTTGTCTTGCAAAATGCTCTCAAACCAAGTTACTTGCAATCCAAGGTATTGCTGTATTAAATTGTCATAGTGCACAAAACTGACTGCTGTGCTCCAAATGTGGGTGTATATTTGCACACCTATTAGCATCCAAGTGCTGCAGAAACAATCAAACAAGTGAGAAGGGAAACCTGCTTTCTCATAAGAACCCTGTTGGATCAGACCAAAGGCCTATGTAGTCCAGCAATCCGTTCTCACAGTAGCCAGCTAATGCCCACAGCAAGCCCACAAGCAGGGCCGGATTAACATAGGGGCGATTGGAGGGGCCGCTCCAGGCCCAAAGCAGACAATAGGCCCACAATATAGGGACGCGTGGCACGATTTGAGTTAGCTCTGATCGTTATCATTCAGCATAATTAATGATTTTTTCAAGATTAGAAAGGTGTTCTAAGCACATCTGCATTACAGGCTTGAGGCAAGACCTAGCAAGAACTGTTGTTCTCAAATTAGCATTTCGGTAGGTTTTTGCATTTCAATCACTGTTACTACATTTCTTTGAAGCACATGGGGGGCTTGCTAGGGTCTGTAATATTCAGATTTAGAAGGGACCTCTCTCTCCAGCCTCGAGCAAAAGATCTTTCTGATTCGCAGCTCAATTGTTCAAATGCTAGTTTAACAAAAAAACAAAAACAAAAACGAAACAAAGCAACAAGAACAACACAATTATTCTTGGTCAAGCAAAGCTTCCTGGCTTTTTGTTGTGGCTTTTTCTTTTTTAATAAATAAATTTGGGGGAAATTGGGAAGACCCTTACTGATGAGCTGCAGGAGTTTTTGAGTTTTGGCACTTTAATGGTAATTAAAATATTTAATTTGTTTTAATATAAAATTGCGTCTTCATTTTATTTATTTCCATAAAAAGGCCCACCAAAATCCTCAGCACCAGGCCCATAATGCTCTTAATCCGGCCCTGCCCACAAGCAGGACTTGAACGCAATAGCACCCTCCTGCTTGTGTTCCGCAGCACCTGGGATCGAGAGGCAGACGGCCCCTGAATCTGGAGGTAATGTGTAGCCATCATGAGTAGTAACCATTGATAGCCTTATACTCCGTGAGGCTATAAGGAAACCACAGAAACAAGTAATAAATATTCAAAGAAAGCCGTATCTCAAGGAGCGTCTCCAGCAACACCAAGTGGGCCGCTCAACAAGATCTGCCACGGACGGCCTTCTCCCTGTCCCATCAGCCAGAGAAACCAGGCTGGTGGGGACTAGGAGGGCCTTTTCTGTGGCAGCCCCCAATTTATGGAACTCTCTCCCCAGTGACCTCCGCCATGCACCTTCCTTGATTAGCTTCTGCCGGGCATTAAAAACGTGGCTTTTCAGGCGGGAATATGGGGTGGGTTAGGGTTTTTAAGTTTTGTACTGTTTTTAATTGTGTTTTATACTGTGTGTGTGTGTGTGTGTGTGTGTTCCCCCTCCCCTTGTATTTTATTGGACTGTACATCGCTGAGAGTGGCCGGACATCTGGGCAGATGGGCGATTCATAAATAAATAAATAAATAAATACAGTCCCTCAGCCAAAATAGAAATAAAAGAAATTGGGTTGCCCTATCAAACTTTTTAAAAACATGAGCATTTTACAGAATTGGAGTGCTCCAAAATATGTTCTGGAACAAAGGGAAGTCTTCAGTGAATTGAACATTGTAACAGCGAGCATTTAAATAGCACTTTCCTAACCGCTCCAGATGCATTATCTTATATATTTACAACAAGCCTGTGAGGTCAGCCATTATTGTGATTCATAGATCATAGAGTTGGAAGGAGCCTACAAGGCTATCGAGTCCAACCCCCTGCTCAATGCAGGAAACTAGAGTAGGGGTCTCCCATCCAAGTAATAACCAGGCCTGACCCTGCTTAGCTTTCCACGCTCAGACAAGCTGAGCCAGCGTGAGACACACGCCCTCTTGTAAAACGTGGGGAGCTGAGGATGGCAGAGAGTGGCTTACCTAAGGCCATGGAATCAACTGGTGGCGGACACTTGAAGCTGGGATCTCCTACAATCCCAGCTATTACACTACACTGGTGTAAAAATACATGTCACATGAGAAGTCCTACAGAACAAGAAGCATGGAGCAGGTGAGACATTACCCTTATCCAGCTCAACTGGCGCATAAAATGGGGCTTACCTCCCTGGTAGCAGAACTGTTCCTTTACTTTCTCAAGAAAGGTGGAGGACGGGACACCTATACTGCATAGTCAAGACTAATGCTTTACTGAGCAGAGTTGCTAACTTTCTGGACACAAGGAGGAGGAATTTCATCTCATTAAGACAGATGCTGGCATTAATTACCGTATATACTCAAGTATAAGTCGAGTTTTTCAGCACATTTTTTGTGCTGAAAAATGCCCCCTCGACTTATACTTGGGTCAGCGCACTTATACTGGAGGCAATAAGTTTTCCCAGTTTTTTGGGGTGAAATTAGGGGCCTCGACTTATATTAGGGTCCACTTATACTTGAGTATATACGGTAGGTTACAAACAGACCTTGCTGATAAGACTAAAGTCTGTGCCAGAAGATAAAAAATACAAAGGGCTTTGTACTCCTCAAAACTTTTAAGCACTCACTGGCCCAAATAAAGCTATTTATTGTCTGTCTCGCTCCTATAAGAGTATCTGGCAGGGACAGGAGAAGAGGTCCCCACCAGCAGCAGGTGAGGTGGGGTTAGGAATCTCACAGCAGTCTACATTAACCTGCAACGCAGCACTGGATGGTGGGAAAGGAGCTCCTTTGACGTCTGTGGGGGACCGAACCATGGGAAGAAGGGCCGTGGCTCCTGGTACAGCACCTACTTCGCATAATCGACTAGAAATAGACTGCTCCATCCATCCCTAACTGGGGCTGGAGAGTTAAGTTTGTGCCATCCTTGCTGCCCCAACCCAGTTCGGGGACTCGGTCATGGGAGGGGCCGTAGCTCAGCAACAGAGCACCTGCTTTGCATCCCGGGTTCAAAGCCTGGCAGCATCTCCTGGTAGGGCTAGGAAGGAATCCCGTCTGAACCCTGGAGAGCCGCTGCCAGTCAATGTTGACAATACTGTGCTAGATGGACCAAGGGCAGCTTCTTCTGTTCCTAACCTGGAACTTTACTGCCTGCAGAAGGCCTTGGATTGGAGAAGGCAGCACTGGCCTAGATGAGGCAATGACCTTCGTCTGTCTAGGACTGCCATTCTTCGATAGAGCCAGTTGAGGCCTTGTGGTTGATGGTGGAGCAGCTAAAATGGGGGATTTGGCTGGCTGGCAGTACACCCGAGGTAGATCTCTGGAAAGCCAGGCTGTGCTGCTGTGTGTTGGTCTGTGTGACCTGGGGAAAAGTTGGCGGGTCGGGTGGGTGGCCATCCTGGCAGACAATGGAACTCCCCCAAATATGTTTTGTGTTTCTGTCCTGATCGGAAGCCTATTTATGCCATACCTGCACAGCAATGGCGGTACCTGCACACGACCTGTTCTCTCCCTTCTGGAGGACCTTTCAACCAAGTTCTTGCTTGGGCCAAGAATTCTGGGGGAGCGTGACATCACCTGCTGATGTCACTGCAATTGTGGCATCATGGTTTGTGTGCAGCCAACCACAGGCACAGGCACTCAGGCAGGCAGGCAGAGAGAGAGAGCGCGCGAATGTGCTTTAGCAGCCTATGTTGGAAGTGGGTATACTTACTGGGTTCTTCACAGGTATGGTCTATACACCCATGACAAAAATAGATTGCACATGGAAGCAGCCGTTATTGGCCCTTTCGGCTACTCCTGCTGGTCTTGAACACCAGGGATGGTTCAGTCTCAATTGCCAGCAAATCACAAGTATTATATAGTAACGCATTTTAGATCTTGATTGGCCTTCTGGCCTAATGTGAAAAGGCAGATCACATGAGGAGGCTGTTCTTTCCCTCAGAGCTCCCCTCAGGCCGTTGTAGGGACCAGGATCAAAGGAGCTGGTTGCTGCTTGTCCACACCCTCTGTTTGGAGATGTTGAGAGAGACCCATCAAAACTGGGCAGACAGAAGCCACTGGTGCACCTTGATGCCTCTCAGTATTACTGTGGCATCTACAGCAGAATGGCCCACAAAAGCGTCCCAACTGATAATAGCGGGCCCTTGTTGGTTCAATCATCTTTGTGGCCCAGATATAACCCGCCCCTAGCCACTTGGAACAGCTCCACTGGACTACACTGTGATGATGTAACAGGAGTAGAGTAGGCCTTCTTCACTGCTACAAAGCAAACTCTCAAGTGAGCACTAGCCCATTTTTTGCTCACATTCATCATGAGTTTTCCACCATGAGAAACTAATGTGCATGTTTAGTGAACCTCTAAAAAAAAAGGAGTTGCACAAATGTGGAACAGCTGCCGAGTATGTCTCTCCATATTCTTGGTCCATCTAGTCCAGTATTGTCATCTCTGACTGGTGATGGCTCTCTCAAGCAGAGTGGAAGTCTTCCCATCCCGTGATGCTGGGACCTTCTGCATGCAAACCATGTGTTCTGCCACTGAATTATGGTCCTTTCCCTCAGCAGCTTTTGGATGGACTTCTTGGGTCTAGCTAGGCTGCCGCACTACAGAATTCTAATGCCAGAAAGGGAAATTTCCTTGCAACAGTACCTCACTGAGGACTAAAATTGAGTTGATGAGGGGAGTAGGCAAGGATTCCCCTCCGTGAGAGGAAGGGGATTATGGCAGGGGATGATTTGTGTGGTGAAATCTCTTCTTAGCCAGGAAAACACAGTTTGGCCTCTGGCTATTTACTCTGAGAGCCAAACTGGACCATTCATGTAATTAGCAACTTTGTGAATGGCTTGTAAAAAGTAAACAGCAGGTGTGGGGGCCGGGATCAGGTCCAGCTCCCCACATCTATTTACATGAAAGAAAAGTTCCCATCCATGCCAATGGGAGGCGTCTCATCTAGTTTGGTCCTCAACTTTCAGTTCTGCAGCTGTCAAGGAAAGTACAGTAATACCTTGGATTACAAGTAACTTGGTTTGAGAGTGTTTTGCAAGACAAGCAAATCTTTAAATATTTATTTAAATTTTTTTGACTTGATATACAAGCAACGTCTTGCAGTACAAGTACTGTAGTACGGCTTAAATTAAAAATCTCTGTACAAATTTTTTTGGGGGGATTTCGTTTTGATATAAGAGTGTTTTGGATTACAAGCACATTTCCAGAACCAATTATACTCTCAATCCAAGGCATGACTGTACAGCAATACCTTGGATTGCAAGTAAATTGGTCTGAGAGCGTTTTGCAAGACAAAGCAAATTTTTAAAATAAATTTTGACTTGATAAACAAGCGACGTCTTGCAATACGCCCCGAAATCGGCCCCGCTCATGCCCGCCAGAGACTCGCTTTGATATAAGAGTGTTTTGGATTACAAGCACGGTTCCGGAACGAATTATGCTTGCAATCCAAGGTATTACTGTATAATGACCTATCACACGGGGATGCTGTGAGGAAAACAAAAATATTGCAAAGCATATTGATGTAGGTGAGTGGGACCATTGCCTGACATTCTCCATTCTTTAGATTTTTTCCCACCCTGCTCCAAAGGCGAGGGAGGGCTACCTTTAACTGAGTTCATCCTCACTGTAATCCGGTGTTAGGTTTTCATTTGCCCAAGACCAAGTACAAGAGGATTTTCCTACAAAGAGAAATTCGCCATTACACCATCATGTATCATAATTGCAGATGTATTTTGCTCTGCTAATACGCATGGAAACTGCAGCATGAGCACATGAGTAATGTCAAATACATACATGTGATTTTCAATGAATTGTGCACATTTTTCCCCCATTCTGTTATGGAATGGATGAGAAGTACACCAGAATTGGAGCTAAACTCCTAGACCCACTCTGATATCTAACTATGTAGGAGAGGCTACCTAACTGTGTTCAGCTTGACCAGCAATTAAGCTCCTCGGAGTGATGAAAAAACCATCCCGCAAGGTACAGTTCCCCTAATTCAACATCCCCTTCTCCTCCCAACCATAATCCAGATCCTATGGTGCTCTCAGCAGCACTTCATGATGCACTGACTGGAACTCTTTTCACTGCTTCTGGAAGAAAGCTCCTCTTCATAAGCAGACACTAGACACCAGAGTCAGCCTCAGATGAATCATCTTTTATTTCAGCTCCAAAGTTATCTCTATAATCTCACCTCCCTTCCTTTTGCCCTGACTAGGATCAGGTCTCCCAGATTCTGGAAAATCAGACTGCCTGCTCCCACCCAGTCCATTCAGGAAAGCGATCAAATACTACAGCTTTTAAAGCAGCCAACTGGCCTCCATCTCAGACGCTCACAGCAACACACAGGAAAGATGATACCCACTTAGTTAAGTTCTAAATAAGATGTTACAAAATAAATGTAAAAAAAAAAAAAAAACCCTCCCAAAACAAAAAACACTAATCCCAAATACTGCTGCATGCACTAGAAAGGGCTTTAGTTCAAAGGGGGGGGGGGGATGTTTTGACCTGGCATTCAGTTCTGGCATTGGTCTTTAACAACGATGCAAATACACCATGTGCTCCTCCCTCTACTGCCACTTGCCTGCCCATTCTGCCAGCAAACAGTGCTGTTTCTGCTGACTGGAATACAGGACTGCCCTGTCAACCTGTCCCTTAAGGCTAAGGGATAGCTCTGTGATACTCCTAGGCAGGAGAAAGAACAGAGTAGGGTTACGACGGCTTTGCATGGTCTCTCACCCGGTTCTTTAAAATGCCAGAAAAAGAGCACAGCCAGCCAGACTGCTTTCAACACCATCCCAGGCACTTCTTTGGGTTTAGAAGCCCCAGGAGAGTCTCACTACAGCACTATGGAGAGACACAGGGAGTGTGGACAGATAAGTGGCAGTAGGGGGGAGAGAGGCGGGGGAGGGGGGAGGGGACACATTCTATGTCTATTGGCAAGAGTGAAGTAATGCCCGCAGGGCTATAAACTGAAATAGTCCAGGCTATTGTGGCGGCAAAGGTTTGTGGTCCAGACGGCATCTGCCCTGTTTGCACTCAGCAGCATCTGCTGCAGTTCGTTGCTGACCCGAGCAAACTTCACCTCGTCCACAGAGCCATTGAGCAGGTTGGAGGAGGTGGGCGGCCACGGCAAGTCTTCTCCATAGCAGTCCACCGGGTAGGGGTAGATGACGAGCTTCAGGTCCAACAGGCCCACTGCCCGGTACAGCAAGTTCTTCAGTCCCTTGGCCGAGATGGGATTGCCAAAGACTCCCAGGTAACGGAGCCGGGAGCAGCGGCAGAGGGCCGGGAGGAGCAAGTTCAGGTGGGTGTCCATCAGGCGGCACTCCATTATGTCCAGGTGGAGCAGAGTGGAAGCGGCCTCGGTCAGCAGGCCTTGGAAAGGCTGGAGCAGGCCGTCGGAGAGGTTGTTCCCACTGAGGTCCAGTTTCTTCAGGGCAGGTGTGTGGAGACTTTGAGAAAGGTAGGCGAAGTCATTGGGCAGAAGGTAACAAAAAGCCAGCTCCAGGCTCTCTAAGGGGCTTTGCAAATCTCTGCAGATACAGGAAAGGATATCGTTACAGACCCACGACACACCTTGCTACAGTCCTTACCTGCTCCCACAGTTTAATGGGACTCCTCTTAGAGCAAACAAGTGGTATAGAAATGCTTTACACATAAAAATGAAAGTGTGCTTTGACCCCCATTTTTACTGGAGGGGACTCAACACCACCAGTTCCTTCCTTGCACCAATTGTTGCAGTTGCCACATGGTGGAAATCGAAAGGCAGTGGGTTGTCTGAATGGGCCCACCACATGACAAATTCTGCAGCTGACACTCACTGGACCCCCTGCATACACAAGCATTAGCTGTAGAGACAGCAGTCAAGCACTTTCAGATTTCATAAATCATAAGAGTTGGAAGGAGCCTACAAGGCTATCGAGTCCAACCCCCTACTCAATGCAGGAAACTAGAGGAGGGGTCTCCCATCCAAGTCATAACCAGGCTTGACACTGCTTAGCTTTCCATGCTCAGAAAAGATGAGCCAGCGTAAGCCACAGGCCTGTATATGGCCTAGCTGAACTCGTTTCTCGCTCATGAACTGTAAGAACCAACGCACATTGGGAAAACGATGGGTTTGTCTAGCTCAGTGCTTCTCAAATAGTGGGGCGGGCCCCCCAGGGGGGGTGCGAGGCTCCGTAAAGGGGGGCTCGTTTGACCTCAGTTAAAAGTTTTTTTTAATATTGTGTTCCTTTAAATCCTTCGGGGCCCAGATAGTTTTCTCATCCATCCTTCCAGTACTTGGAAGAGGCATAGAAAGGGAAAGAAAAATACTCCGAGTGAATGACTGGCTACGAAGGTGGAGCCGACGTGAGGGATTTGGATTCTGGGACCACGGGCTACACTTCCTGGAAGATGGACTGCTGGCAAAGGATGGGTTGCACCTCACAAGGACTGGGAAGAATGTGTTTGGACACAGCATGAGGAACTTAATCAGGAGGGCTTTAAACTGAATCCAACAGGGGAGGGAGACATAAACTCGGGGGTACCAATGGAAGAAGGCCTCTATGCCACAATGGAGAGAACAGCTCCAGCGGTGCCCATTGATAGTCTACCACAAAATGTAGGGGGAAAGTCGGACTATAAAGCACATAGTCTTCAATGTCTCTATACTAATGCCCGGAGTATGGGCAATAAACAAGACGAACTTGAACTCTTGATACATGAGGGCAGGTACGACTTGATAGGGATAACTGAAACCTGGTGGGATGACTCCCATGACTGGAATACAGCAATTGAAGGGTATAACTTGTTCAAAAGGAACAGAAGCAACAGAAAGGGAGGTGGAGTTGCACTGTATGTTAAAAATACGTATCTCTGCACAGAGATACAGGAAGAGGAGCTTGGCAGCCCCATTGAGAGCATCTGGGTTAAAATAAAGGGGGCAAAGAATAAAACGAACATGGCGGTTGGAGTCTACTACCGACCACCCAATCAAGGAGAAGATGAGGATGGAACTTTTGAAAAGCAAATTGCCATTGTTTCAAGGAGGCACGATGTGGTAGTAATGGGAGACTTCAATTTCCCTGATATCTGTTGGGAGACTTATTCAGCCAAACATGGCCCCTCCAAGAAATTCCTGACCTGTGTTGCTGATAACTTCCTCCTACAGAAAGTGGAGGAAGGAACTAGAGGATCGGCTATCCTTGACCTGATTCTAACCAACAGAGACGAGTTAGTAGATAAAGTGGCAGTTTCGGGAACTCTGGGGGAAAGTGACCATGTTATACTAGAGTTCTTGATTCTAACAGAAGCAAAAGCTGAGTGTAGCCAAACACGTACCCTGGATTTTAGGAAAGCCAATTTTAACAAACTCAGAACAATGATTAGTAAGATCCCATGGCAAGTGACTCTCACGAGAAAGGGAGCCCAGGAGGGGTGGGAGTTTTTAAAGAAGGAAATTTTAAAGGCACAATTGCAAACAATTCCCACAAGGAAAAAAGGCAGAGGGCAACAGAAAAAGCCAATGTGGCTTCACAATAAACTCAAAGATGACCTGAAAACAAAAAAGGACACGTATAGGAAGTGGAAGGAAGGACAGGCTACAGGGGAAGAGTACAGGCAGGTAGCACAGAACTGCAGGAATAGTGTCAGGAAGGCTAAAGCTGAGAATGAGCTAAGGTTAGCGAGGAATGCTAAAAGCAACAAAAAAGCTTTCTTCAGATACATGCACAGTAAAAGACAGAAGAAAGAACTGGTGGTTCAACTACGCGATGAGGATGGCAAATTGATAACAGAAGACAAAGAAAAGGCAGAAGTGTTAAATTCCTACTTCGGCTCGGTCTTCTCCCAAAAGAGGGTCTATGACCCCCCTGGCAAACCTGAAGTGCAGACTGAAGGGGCAGGATTGCAGCTTGAGATTGATAGGCAAATGGTCAAGGAGCACCTGATTACTCTGAACGAGTTTAAATCTCCAGGGCCTGATGAGCTGCATCCTAGAGTAATAAAGGAACTGGCAGAAGAACTCTCAGAACCACTGTCTATTATCTTTGAGAAATCATGGAGGACAGGTGAAGTGCCAGACGACTGGAGGAGGGCAAATGTTGTTCCCATCTTCAAAAAGGGCAAGAAGGAGGAACCTGGGAACTATAGGCCAGTCAGTCTGACATCAATCCCTGGGAAGATTTTTGAGCAGATTATAAAGAAGTCAGTCTGCAAGCACCTTGAAAACAATGCAGTGATTACTAGAAGCCAGCATGGATTTGTCAAGAACAAATCCTGTCAGACTAATCTGATCTCATTTTTTGATCGGGTAACCTCCCTTGTGGACTGTGGGAATGCTGTGGACATTATATATCTGGACTTCAGCAAAGCTTTCGACAAAGTGCCTCATGATATCCTGATTAGTAAGCTAGCTAAGAGTGGACTAGATGGAACAACTATCAGGTGGATCCACAATTGGCTAAAGAATCGGACTCAAAGAGTGCTTATCAATGGTTCCTTCTCAAACTGGGGAGAGGTAACGAGCGGGGTACCACAGGGCTCGGTCCTGGGCCCGGTGCTCTTCAACATTTTTATTAATGACTTGGATGAGGAGGTACAGGGAATGCTTATCAAATTTGCAGATGACACAAAGTTGGGTGGAACAGCTAATACTCTGGAAGACAGAAACAAAATTCAAAGTGACCTCGATAGGCTGGAGCGCTGGGCCGAAAACAACAGAATGAAATTTAATAGGGATAAATGCCAAGTGCTGCACCTAGGGAGAGGAAACCAAATGCAGAGTTACAGAATGGGGGACACTTGGCTCAACAATACTACAAGTGAGAAGGATCTTGGAATTGTGGTAGATCACAAACTGAATATGAGCCAGCAATGCGATGTGGCTGCAAAGAAGGCAAATGCAATTTTGGGCTGTATTAATAGAAGTATAGCTTCCAAATCGCGGGAAGTGATAATTCCCCTTTACTCGGCACTGGTTAGGCCTCATCTTGAGTACTGCGTCCAGTTCTGGGCACCTCACTTTAAGAAGGACATAGACAAACTGGAGAGGGTTCAGAGGAGGGCAACAAGGATGATAAAGGGACTGGAAACAAGGCCCTATGAGGAGAGACTGAAAGAACTGGGCATGTTTAGCCTTCAGAAGAGGAGACTGAGGGGAGATATGATCGCACTCTTCCAGTATTTGAAGGGATGTCACACAGAGGAGGGCAAAGATCTCTTCTCGTTCATCCCAGTTTGCAGGACACGGAATAATGGGCTCAAGTTACAGGAACCTAGATTCCACCTAAACATCAGGAAAAATTTCCTGACTGTCAGAGCAATAAGACAATGGAATCAACTACCTAGGGAGGTGGTGGGCTCTCCCAGTCTGGAGGCATTCAAGGTGCAGCTGGACAGACATCTGTCAGAGATGCTTTGACCTGGATTCCTGCATTGAGCAGGGGGTTGGACTCGATGGCCTTGTAGGCCCCTTCCAACTCTACTTTTCTATGATTCTATGATCCTGTGCTCCTTTAAATCTTTTCTGCTACAGTTAATAAAGCTATTCTTTGTTGTAAATTGATCCACATTTCTTTCTTTTTTTATTCTCTTATACGTTAATAAGGATACAGTGTTATGCAGAGGTGTACTTATAACAATTTTATAGACAAATGATACTATTTACAGTCGCGCGGGGGGCGCGAAATGTTTTCTTCTTCCTAGGGGGGGGGCATGACAGAAAATAATTGAGAAGCACTGGTCTAGCTTGAGAGCTAAAGTGAGAGAGAAGCGTGGCGGTGGCGGCGGCGGCGATGGGAGACTCCCTACTGAGAGGGACAGAGGCAGCCACATGAAGACTGGACATGTCGCCTTGGCAGGTGTGCGGCCTCCCTGCAGCACGTATTCAAGATGCGAAAGAGAGGCTACCAAGACTCAAGCCAACAGACTACCATCCTCTTCTACCGAGCTATGTGGGAACAAACAAAACAGCCAGAGGAAATGTTGAATGGATCTCCAAAGACTACGAGGCTCTGGGTAGGAAAGGAATTGGGGGCACAAGTGGTCTTTTCATCATTCCCTGGTGTAGGTAGGGAAAATAAGATACTGGAAGTGAACAGCTGGCTACGCAGATGGGAGTTGCAGGGAAAGGCTTGCTTTGGGGACCATGGCCTTCCATTACGAAGGACTCCATGCAGAGACTCGGGTGCGCCTCACTGGAACCAGGAAGAATGTGTTGACAGGAGCCTCGCAAACCATGATCAAGAGGGCTTTAAATTAACTCCTGGGGGTGGCAAGAGCCCAGTGCTAACTGCTGAGCTATATATTAGGGACAAGAGCACAAGTGACAAAGGAGGAAGTAAGGCAGTGGAAGTGGAGCCCAGTAATTTGCAGGTGAAAACAGCAGGGAACCTGGGAAGGTGCAGCGCCCATGGTCTCCAACGTCTATATACCTATACGAATGCATAAAGTATGGGAAACAAACAGAGTGAACTTGAAATCCTAATGCAGGATGGTAAGTATGACTGGATAGGTATCACTAAAACTTGGGTGAGATGAGACTCGTAAGTGGAATACAGCAACCTTGTTCAAAAGAACAGACCCAACAGAAAGAGAGGGGAAGTAGCATGATATGTCAAGAATGTATACACCTACACAGAAATTCATGAATGGGGGAATGGCAGCCCCGTTCAAACCATTTGGGTAAGGACAGGAGTGAAAAACAATAATGATATTGTTGTGGCAGTTCACTACACATCACATAGCCAGCCAGAAGACATGGATGATACTTTTCTGGAACAGATGACAAACATTTTCGCAGAGGTGAGCCGTTATAGTAATCGGGGACTGAAGCTAATCTGGACTTAATCTTAACCAACAGGGAATAATTGGTTGATGGTGAATGTGTCAGGAACCTACAGGGACGTGACCATTTCATCTTGGAATTTGTGACAGTAAGGACTGTGAGAACTGAACTTACCTTGGACTTTAGGAAAGCAAATTTCAAAAAGCTCAGAAAAGTTGGGTAGGATATCATGGCTAGAAATTCTGAAGGAAAAAGAGTTCAAGAGGGATGGGAGATCCTGAAAAATGAAATACCGAAGGCACAACAAAAAAGTGAATTAAAAAGTTTTTACTGTGCTCCCTGAAACTAAACAAGGAAGGAGTTTTACCAGGGAGGGAGTTCCACAATCAGGGTGCTGCCAGAGAAGACCCTGTCCCATGGTCCCACCAACCTAACCTCTGTTGGTGTTAAAGACACATAACAGGGCCCTCCAAAACAGATCATAAACTATGGGTGGGCATCTATAGAAGGAGGTGGTCCTTCAGAGATCCTGGCCCCAAACCATTTAGGGCTTTATAGGTAAGCACCAGCACCTTGAATTGTGCCTGGAAACAGACTGGAAGCTAGTGCAGTTGGGAGCAGGAAATCAAACCCCATTTTTAAACTGGCTAATGTACAGTATCCTGTAACTGTTTGAAACTATTTTTAAATTTTGTATGAGAAAAGTTTTTTATATTATGTTTTTGTTTTGTAATTTTTGTGGAACGCCCCCCTCCCCCCCGAGAGCTTTGGCTATTTGGCAGTACAGAAATGGAATGAATGAAATACACACAGGTGCATGCTGAGCCATCTGAGTATATCTGTTTGTTTGTTTGTTCCCTCTCTCTCTCAGCATTCAGATATCATACCAACCCACGAGCTGTTTTGATGTCTGGACTGCCCCTCCCTGTCTCCCTCTCCTCCTTTCTTGCACCAACACCTTCTTGAATAGCTTACCCTAGTAGCTGCCTTAGCTTGCCTGAAAGCCTGGAGGAGCCCAGGTTCAGCTCCTTGAGGCAGGTTAGACGGCTGAGCTGGGCGGCAAAGTACTGCAGGCTCCCTTCCATGCCCACCGTGAGACGCCTCACATCGATGTTGCTGTAGGGAAGCTTCAGGCTCGCCAGATTCGTGAACTTGGCCAAGTGCGGGAGGATCACTCTCAAGCCAGAGAGCCCAAGGTTGTTGAACCGCAGATCCACCTGGCGGACCCCAGCCGGGTCCAGGAACTCCAAGAGCCCCACGGTACTGGCAATGGAGAGCTCCTCTGCCCGGAAGTCCCGGCACCTCAGCCGCAGCGCATTGCCGCTGTTGGTCTGCAGAGCATCCTTCAGGACTCCGTAGGAGGTGCTGTTCACAAAAAGGTCCACCCAAACGTCCACGGACACAGGCTGAGGGGACGGCAGGGCCACGGAGTTGTTGTAGGGGCCTTTCCGCCTCTTGGATGCCCGTTTCACGCACTTGCTCTGTTGCTTGGAGATGTCAAGGCAAGCCTTCGCCAGCGTGACTGTTCTGGACCAGAGGCTCATGCTTTCGGGGCCCTGCCCTTCATCCTGAAGGCCAGTCATATCTAGAATCTGCAGCCGCTGCCCCTTGCTGTCAGAGAAGACAAACAAAGTCATTAGAGTAGCAGCAGCAGCACTTCCTCCTCCTGCTCCTGGGCCAGCCTGCCCTACTAACGGCCCTCCCTTCCCTGAGACTGCCCCCTGTCCTGTCACAGCCCATCAGTCACCACATTTCCTTCAGCTACTGTGCATGTGCACCATCATAAGGAAATCGAAGGTCTACCCTCTAGTTTCATGGCACTCAGCCCAAGCATGTGCAACTGAAACAGCAGCACACAGCTCCCCTGCTCCCCTTCCTTCTCCTTTCTCCTGTGTTGCATTTTAGATTATAGGCTGCTCCAGGTAGGGACGTGTGCTTTTGTCCCATACAAAGTGCCACGCACACGGGATGGCGCTGTTACGAAGAATGCTTTAATTTACATGGATGTGTATTTTACAGACATGTAAACCAAACTCATACACGAGGGATCTTTTGATGTTGAACTCTGGGTGCTTAGGAAAACCTGATACCCCCAAAGGCTGAAAGAGTCAAAGACAGTAACAAGGTCCTTGAAAGCAACTCTTGTTTTATTAAAGAAGAATTTAAAATGACACATTAGGGGCATTAGAACTATACATACACGGCTAAAGATAACAAACATTTAAACTCAACACTGACGATAGGTGCAGTGGAATGCATTGGAAATCGTGTGTGTGTGTGTGTGTGTGTGTGAGAGAGAGAGAAAGACAGAGAGAGAATATAGTACTCCCACTAGCCAATATATATCACACACACGCACACACACACACACACACACACACACACACACTCTTTATGAGAAAGCCAGGGCATGTGAACTGTTAGATACCTCTTAATGCAGCGTCGATCCTCTAGCATCTTAATCAGGTATGTCACCACCCCCAAAATAACCGCCTGGATGCACAACTTGTTTGGTTTCTCCCGGATCAGGGCACGTTCGCAATGCTGACACTTCCGCAAGAGCTTCTGAAAACTGAGGACTGGGAACGGCCAGGTCTGCACTAACTGTTGCAGTGATGGAGTCCTCTTGTCCATGAAGGCTGCCTTGAACAAGACAGGATAGAGCTCTTTCGGGAGGAATCCCAAGGCATCTTGTAGGGTAGCATAGTGGGAGACAACCTTCTGTGCGCAGAGGAATACCAGGGAATGCATGGTGCAACAGGGCAAGCGGCAAGCCAGAGCCACAGCACCACGTAACTGTGGAAAGAATAATTTTACTTAGACTTCTCTCCCACCCAAAGCAGAACACTCAAACAAACAGTGGGCTGGTTCGCACGATCACCATGGGTTGTTGTTGGGTTATTTGAGGGTTGTTCCTCCCTCAAGCAAGCTATGCCACCCGGGTTCAGGTGACATGACAAGCTGAGCTGCGCCCAGGCAAGTAATTAGCAAACACATTGTGCATTTGCTTAAAAAAGGCTCTTCAGCCAGCTGAAACCCAACAGCTAGCTTTTAATTGGAAATGCAAATAATCTTACAAAGGTGTACTAACATTTAAACTGCTAGTCTGAAGTAGGAACCCCACCAAAGAAAAGGTCTCTTGCTGGATTCTTCTCCTCACACCTTCTTTCATTTCTAACAAAGAGTCTTGTGGCACTTTAAATTTATTTATTTATTTATTTATTATATTTATACCCCGCCTTTTTTCCTGCAAGGAACCCAAGGAGGCTTACAGAATCCTCCTCCTCCTCCTCCTCTCCATTTTATCCTCACAACAACCCTGTGAGGTAGGTTAGGCTGAGAGTCAGTGACTGGCCCAAAGTCACCCGGTGAGTTTCATGGCCGAGCAGGGACTAGAACCCGGATCTCCCGAGTCCCAGTTCAACACTCTCACTGCTACGCCACACTGGCTCTAATACAAAGAGCCAGTGTCCCAGTCCAACACTCTCACTACTATGCCACACTGGCTCTAATACAAAGAGTGTATTAGACATTGTGTCACCACACTTCCCTTCCTCAGGGCTATAGTTCACTGATGGGCCACAGGCATAAGTTACACATTTTTTAGAGATGTGTAAGTGCTGCTAACTCACATCTCTCTAGGAATGCAAGAAAAGGCCACCTCAGTTGCCACGTCATCTAAGCCAGGGGTGGGAAGAAAGTAGATCTCCAAGTGCCTTTGGACTTCAACTCCCATAAGCCACTGCCAGCATGGCCAATGATCACGAAAGCTGGGTATTAAAGTCCCAAACATCTGGAGATCTACCTTCTGCCCACCCTGATCAAAGCTTTGGATCTCCCTTAACTAATTTCCCATTGATTTTAATGGGTCTTCTCCAAGTATGACTAACTCTGGATCCAACCCAATTACTTTAAACAAGCAGGGTGCTTCTAGATAAGGCTTTTTGGTGCCATTGCTCAGCCCTATCTCATTCACCTAATTTTATGGGGGGGAGGTAAACCCTCCAATGTTTACCACCTTTTCTTCCATCTCTTCTAATCCATTAAGAAAATATTGAATACTCAATATTCAATATTGAATATTGAAGACTAACATATTTATTCTGGCACAGGCTTTCATGGACATCTTTAATTTCTGTTTCTTTATTAGTATTTAGCCACTAGCAGTTATTTATTTATTTATAATAGCCGAAGCACTCTGGGCGGTTAACAACAGTTAAAACCATAAAATACGACATAAAATACACTATAAAAGTTTAAAACTACAGTATAAAATAGAAGTAAAAGCCAACATAAAACCCAGCAGCAGTACAAATATTTAAAACACATTAAAGGATTTAAAACAGTTAGGAAAAAGACTGTTTTTAGCTGGAATCCCTGCTAGCTCTGATTGATTAGTAATACCTTGGATTGCAAGCATAATTCGTTCTGGAACCGTGCTTGTAATCCAAAACACTCTTATATCAAAGCGAGTCTCTGGCGGGCATGAGCGAGGCTGATTTCAGCCCGCTACGCCCGCTCAAGGCGAGCAGTTACATCCCTACGTATGCAAGACGTCGCTTGTTTATCAAGTAAAAATTTATTTTAAAAATTTGCTTGTCTTGCAAAAACACTCTCAGACCAAGTTACTTGCAATCCAAGGTATTACTGTATTGTTAAGGTAACTAACAAGCATTCTCATGCAGAACACCAGTCTTGGCTTCTTCTCTCTCTCCACATCTTTAGAATTTGAGCTATGGTAATCTGTCACAAACAATAACCAAATGTCCCAGGGGGTAGCCATGTTAGTCTGTTGCAGCAAAAACAACAAAGGGTCTTGCAGCAATTTAAGGACTAACAAATTTATTCTGGCATAAACTTTTGTGGATACTGTCCATTTCATCAGATGCATGAAGCGTCAACCTCAGATTAGCAGGTTTATATACACACACATATGGGGATGGGGGGAATGTAAACTTTTGTCAAGGGAAAGGAAATGCAAAAAAGTACTGGCAGTGCTTATTTCCTTAATGGTGGCCATTCACAAATTGTTGCTGGGTGATAACACAGACATCATTGCAATAATTTCCAGAGGGGTAGCTGTGTTAGTCTGCCATCCACATCAGAGGTTCATACCTCTGCTCATATTCCAATGTGATCTATACCATTATTTGCCTGCAATGCCCTGCTGCATTCTACATAGGACAAAGAGGCCAGTCTAAGCTAAAGAATAAAAGAATAAAAGGACACAAATCTGACATAAGGAATGGCCATGTTCAGAAACCAGTGGGGGAACACTTCAACCTCCCAGGACAAGGCGGCCATTCTCGAACAAAGGAATTTCAAAGAGAGAAACCAACTTCAAATTGCTGAAGTACAATTCATGCAGAGATTCAACTCTTATTTCCTGTGGTTTGGATAAGGACAAAGGTGTTTTTTTCTTTAAAAAAAATCTCACCACATATATTAATAATCAGATCACCATTTCAATTAAGTCTGTACTATTACGTGAACATGTTTTGCGAACCACAACTGTTACGTTTATCATCACTGTCTGTACTTTTTTGCATTTCAGTTCCCTCAGACAACACAGTTTACATGGCTCCCTCACTCCCAGTATGTGCATATACATCTGCGAATTTGAAGTTAACGCTTCATGCATCTCATGAAGTGGACACTGTGCACAAACACTTCTGACAGAATAAATTTATTTTTCTTGAAGGTGCCACAATAATCAAATTACCCTGAGTGTGGATTCATCAAAGCCTGTGCAAGAGGATACAGATCAGAAGGCTGAAATTAGTTCTCTTTTCCTTATTTGCTGCAAAGGTACAGAAGTAGGAGATCCCAATTCAGGCTGCTTGAAGAGTTCTGCATTCCCAAACAGTCTCCCAGCCCACCAGGAGACAGTTATGTATTAGTTGTTCCAGTATGGGGATGCCTACACCAAACTTCCATTTGTGCAATGCATCTTTTTTTCCGGCCTCCAAGCTTTGCCTGGAAGCTTCCTGGAAGGATGGGCACTTGATTTGACCCAGCAAGGAGGCTCTGATTTATGATCTTAGGTTAACCCATAAGAGAAAATATGCCACGGCCACGCAACACCACTCTGAAAGAGGCTTTGGGTAAGTTAACACTCTCCACTGTTGGTCTCAGGAATAACAGGCTTAATTCAGAGGACAGAAACCACAATAGGATCTGTCTTGCCATAGAATTCACTTTTTGTTGTTGTTTTTAAGGTAATAATGCTAAATCAGTGGTTTGGGAGGAAATTGTCTCACCATCACCTTCACCCAGGAAATCCTTCACAACAAGATTTCCTGCCTGTTCCCTCCATTCCTCCCAGATGTTCTTTTTTAGGTGTTTACCCAAGATTGTTTAAGAGTGGACACCAACAAATGGAACATGTGAATGTGACCAATAGACATTTGCAAGCACCTGTATCATCCAGTTACTACCAGGGAAGTAAGGGGATGCTATTTTTGCATGCTCATGTTAAAAAGGAAAAAAAATATATCCCTGCAACTACAAAGACCAGTACATGAGGGAGAAAGGTTCTAGCACTGTCCACTCACAAGCGTGCTTGTTTTCTACATGCAAATAATTCTTTACATGGAAGATTTTGAAAATGTGACACCGCCTCCTACCCCTGGCAACCTCAAGTCTGTTCTGCTACCCTAGGACTCTGCCACCATAATTCTTTTCATTGCAAAGAGCCTACCTTGAGTCTTCACTTAAATCCCCACAGGGAAAACAGCCAATGCTCCAGCAGATTGTGGCATGTTAAAGCCTCATTGTGCCAAAGCAGGGCTGTTGAACCTGCTTCAGCCCGGGGGGGCCGAATTCCAACCGTTTAGAATTGGCTCAGAATAGGGGGTGGTGCCCTGCAGAAAAACCAGGAAGCCACCAAACGATTGGTGGCTGGGGGGGGGGGGGGGAGAGAAGGGGTGTGACCACTTGGGGATGGTCAGATTGGGACCCCAAGGCCGGGGCTCTGCATCCCCGTGCCTGACGCTTTCGTGGCCCAGAGCCCACTTCGCCAGAGGCATGAAAGGGCTACCCTCAGTTTTGGTAGAGATACGCATAGATGGTTGCAGAGCGGGGAGCAATATTTGGTAAAGAGCAGGTCCAAAGGACCGTGAAATGCGAGTGAAATACGGCAACAGCCTGAGGAGAGGCAGCCGAGGAAGGCCCCGGAGCCTCGCAACTACTGCCCCTTCGCCGCCCCCCCCGAGAAAACAAAAGACCCCACTGCCTGGCGCGGCCAGCAAATCAGGGGCGGACTGGAAGGTTTCATACGCGGTGTGGCAGCACATGTGTCCTTCGCGTCTTTGCACTCACACGTAACCAATGCGGGCGCCACGCCCCCCCCCCCAAACCCGCCTGCCGGGAAGGGCAGGGCAGGGCCTGCCTTTGTTTCCCCGCTCCCCATCCCATCGTATCCCTCCCCCGCGGGAAGATCCCATCGGGCCCCTCGCCCCCTCTAGTCACTACCCGCACCCCGCCCGGCCTCCTAATCAGCGCCTTCCTGCCCCACTGGGCTCCCCCTCCCACTTTTCCCCCTCCCAAGGGGAGCGCAGCCCCCCCCGTCTCCATGGCAACGAGGCCTGGCCCAGGAGATGAGGCCCGCTCGCCTGCCCTTACCCTCGCCGTCCCCGCGCTCTCTCAGGCACCTGCCTCCTGCGGCCCTACGCCTTCTCCTTCCTCAGCCCATCCCGAGGCCGCACCGGTGTCCCCCAGACGGCCGCCGTACTACCCATTGTGCGCAGGCGCGGACGTCGTCGTCGTCCCCAGCTCCACCGCCTCCCGCTTTGCTCCTCCCCCTCCGCGTGACCAAGGCAACGGGGAAAGGTTCCCGCGGAGGAGGTTGCTGATTGGCAGGGCAGGGCCGCCCCCTCCAGCGACAGCGGCTTGCCTATTGGCTGGCGCGATGGGCGCGCGGGAGCGGAAAACCCTGTCAGTCTGGAAGGTAGAGCGCGCTAGGAAAAAAGGCGGAGGTAAGCGAGGGGGCTCGGACGCCTGGGTCCCTTTCAGCCTGGGAGGAAGCGGAGGGAGCTCAGACGCCTGGGTCCCTTTCAGGGAGGACGGGGGCACGGACACCTGGGTTCCTTTCGGCCTAGGAAAAAAGGGTGCTCAGACGCCTGGGTCCCTTTTAGCCTCGGCGGGGAACTCGGACGCCTGGGTCCCTTGTCCCTGGAGGAGGGGTGCTCCCTGCTTTATGCCCCTCCCTTGCTCGACTCCCTTGCCCATGCACGCACGTGCCGTATCATCAGCCCCCAAATCCCAAGTTCTGCGCTCTGGAAAACCAACCTTTGGAATCTGAAAAAAGCATAGGAACATGAGAACATAAGAAGAGCCGTGCTGGATCAGGCCGAGGGTCCATCTACTCCAGCATTCTTTTCCCACAGTGGCCAACCAGCTGCCCATGGGATCCCACGAGCAGGATATGAGTGCAACAGCACATTCCCGCCCATGTTCCCCAGCAACTGGGGAACATAGGTGTACTGCCTCTGATACTGGAGGTAGCATGTAGCCATCAGGACTAGTAGCCACCGATAGCCTTATCCTCCATAAATTTGTCCAACCCCTTTTTAAAGCCATCCAAGTTGGTGGCCATCACTTGTGGTAGCGAATTCAATAGCTTAACTATGTGCTGTATAGATTTAATAGATCTGATAGAGTTGGAAGGAGCCTACAAGGCTATCGAGTCCAACCCCCTGCTCAATGCAGGAAACTAGAGGAGGGGTCTCCCATCCAAGTAACAGCCAGGCCTGACCCTGCTTAGCTTTCCACGCTCAGACAAGCTGTGAAGGACTTCCTTTCATCCCACCACTCAGCTTCATGGGATGACCCTGCTGCGTTCTCGTGTTATGAGAGGGGGAGAAAAATGCCTCCCTGTCCATTTTCCCCACACCATGCATAATTCTGTACACCTTGTATCATGTCTCCTCCTTACCTTCTTTCTAAGCTAAACAATCCCAGATGTTGTAACCTTTCCTTATAGGGGAGTTGTTCCAGCCCCTTGAATCATATAAAGATGTATATATTTTGTTCTTTTGAATAATTTAGTCACTCCTGTGTTTAGCGGGCTAATGACCCACAACAACATGGTCCCCACAAGTCCTTCCCAAGCTTCTGGGTCTCACTAACCCAGTATTCTCCAACCTTGGGTCCCCAGAGCCAGCTGGCTGGGGCATGCTGGGAGTTGTAGGCCAAAAACATCTGGGGACCCAAGGTTGGAGAACACTGCACTAAGCGGTGTGCCTACATGTTTGAGGCATAGCTGCAATAAGAAGCTTGCTTGTGTCCAGAAGATGCACTCTTCCAGCCCATTCAGCTACATACATGGTGCCATCTCTCTTCTTTCCATCTCCTCAAAGTCCACATGCCATATGAGCCTGCCCGTACCTTACAATCATCATCTGAAGCACTGCTTTATGTTCTACAATCGAACGATGCCAGATTGGTGGGGACATGGCACAGGGCCTTTTCTGTGGTGGCAGCCCATCTGTGGAGCTTCCTTCCCTGGGAGATTATACTGACTCCCTCACTACTTGCCTTTCAGTGAGCGGTGAAGATAATTTTATTTGGCTTGGATTTTTGAGTGACTATGAGTTGATTACTGCTCTTGTTCCTAATTGTGTTGCTCTGATTAAAGAATGAAGGCAATGGTGTGGGTATGTTGGGGGGGGGGAATCAAAATGGTAATTGTATTAGAATGGTCTGGTTTGCGCATAACGCTAAGCCATGGTATGGTTTGTTGAAATCTAGCTAGTTGTTGTGTCTGAACCCATCCCCACAAACAAATCCTGGTCTGTTAACCAGCTGCAAACAACAAATAGAAGCCATGGTTTGTTGTTGGCTTACAAAGCCTGGTATGTCTAAACTATGGCTTGTTGTGATTTCTGAACCCAGAACATGGCTTTTCCCTTGCTTGTTTGCACTGCTGTCTGCCCTGAAACCACTCTGAAGGCTGGCAAAACCACTCTGAAGGCTGGCAAAATGGATGAGAGAGGAACAAACCAGAAATAGGGAAAACAAGCTGCAATTTGTTTGCTCATCTGAAAGACAATTCATGGCTAAAGCAACAAACCATAGTTAACATAAACCATGAGTTAGCATTATGCATGAACACAGCCAATTCTTTTAGTAGGACTGGCTAAAAATCACAAAACTGAGTTTCACATAACTTCTTTTAACTAAGTTAGTGTGTGCCCACTAAAAGATTACAAGTTGCAGCAAAATATACTGGGTCCAAAAAAAAATGGCTATACTTTCTGTGATGATATAAAAATCAAGTTTTAAAAATCTATAATCTACACTGTTAACACTGTATAAATAATAACATATTTGAAAGCTAAGTTTTCAGGGCACTGAACTGCCTGCCTGGTACCAAATTCAGGACTTGCCTAGTGTGTGATGATGGATACCTGGATGCATATAGCCCTGTTCATATTGGCCAGTGTGGACCCCTGCCTGCTGTCTGCTGCCCAAGCTTCTGAAGGTTGTGGGGGGGCGGGGCGGGTTGGAACAAGTTAACCTGAAACTCCTGCTTCTCGTACAGTTTTTGGAAACCTGCCTGAGGAAGTTATGGACAGATCCAACGAAATTAAACTCCTACTGAAAAAATGGGAGACTTCATTTTTTCAGGAGCACCAGAGGAGACCCAGCAAGGTATGGGGAACACAGTGGGTAAGATTTGAGTTTGGGGGTCACACAGCGGCACTGCAGCCATGCAGGTTTCCAAACTTGACAAGTTTGTATTTGCTTTCTAGGCTGATGTTGTAGAGGCTCCTGAAGAGATCAAAAGTAAGCATGATTCTTCTCTACAGCATGTAACTTTTCTGTGTATTGGGATGGATGGAATGTCAGATTTAGGCTAATCAATAGGACAAATGTTTGTTGCTTTGGCAATAGTTTGACAGACACTGGGTGCACTTTCATTAATATATTTTACTTTAATAGTGGTTTTCAATGTACAAAGTGCTTTCCGGTTTATTTATCATTTACCATGCTTTTTCCGCAGCTGTGTGGTTTCGCAACATATAACATGTTTACAAAAAGTACTAAGTCTACCTTAAGTAGAGTTGGGCCAACAGTCCATCTGTAGAGTGTTGTTATTCCTGACTGGCAGCGGCTCTGTAGTGCCTATAATCTGGAGAATCCTAAAGTATACTTTATGGGTTGAACTTGAGGCTTTATATATGCACAAGATGTGCTACAACCAGGTCTCTTTCCCCACCTCTTGTATCGTTTACTGTAGTTTCACTTAGTTGAAGCTGCACATCTCAATACCTAACTCAAGGTGCAATCCTATGCATATTTATACAGAAAGATGTCCTACAATTCCCAGCATCCCTCCAGAAAGCCAGCATGGCTGGGGCATGCTGGGAATTGTAGTATTTTGTTCTCTGTAAATATGCATAGCATTGCACCCTCAGTCAGTGAATTCTTAACCATTAACTGTTAGAACAAGACCTTCCTACAGGCTGGTTCATCATAGAGTCATAGAAAAGTGGAGTTGGAAGGGGCCTACAAGGCCATCGAGTCCAACCCCCTGCTCAATGCAGGAATCCAGGTCAAAGCATCCCTGACAGATGGCTTCTTTTACCTTTTCTCTCTTGATCAACCCTTTCAAATCTTTTTCTTTTTGAGTCAATACAGAGCTTTTGCTTCTGCTGCATGTAGTAAAACAACACTTGCTTAACAACAATAATATATTATCTTCTTGTGGATTCAGTTGATGGTCCCTATTGTGTGCCTGTCTGGCCAAGACTGGTATCTCCGGTTTTCCCTCTGGTGAGGATTATGCAGACGGGGTTGCCAGCCAGGGAAACTCAGTGGGGTCGTTAGGGGAAAACTGTGTTGGGGTTCATGTCACTGTGAGTGTGCAGGCTTTCTCCACACAAAGTATTAGCTATTCCACCCAACTTTGTATTCTTAAGTAATTTACCTTTTGTAAAACCCTCACAACTGTCTCTGCGCAATTGGATTTTACTACTACTTGAGAGGGGATGCTGGATCTGATGGACCCTGGAGTTGATTTGGGTTGGTGATTCCCATTGCGCTCAGAATCCATTCTTAACTGTTTGTACACAGAACTGTACAGAGAGTACAAGGCACTGAAGGAAACCAAGGGGCATCAAGGCATCCCTGACTCTGAGACAATTTGCCAGCAAGGAACTCAGAAACCTCCAGTAGCTAAACAGGTAAGAAAGGGTCATTCATGCTTTGCAAATACCTTTTTTCTGTAAGCCCTGACCTTGCAGGGAAAAGGTTTAATACAATACTTTCCCCCCTTCTCTAATCAAAATCTCCTGCTTCTACAATGCCTCTTAGGGCACAATCCTACGCATGTTTAGACAGAAAAAAGTTTGCTGGCTGGGGAATGCTGGGAGTTGTAGGACTTTTTTCTGTCTAAACATGCATAGAATTGCACCCTTAGTCTCACCTTTCCTGAAACTCCTGTGACTGGTTAATACCCCCTTCTCCATTCTTCTTGCTTACAGCACCTAAAGCACATTATTTACTGGAGCAGGGGTCCCCAACCCCCGGACCACGGACCAGTACCGGTCCATGGCCTGTTAAGAACTGGGCCGTGCAGCGCCCAGCTGTCGCGCCGCCCGGTTTTACAAAAATGCTCATCGGGGAGGCGAGCAGAGGGACGAGCGGGGGGGGTGCCCGCAGGAGCTTGCGAGCACCCTGAGAGCCAGGCAGGGTGCTCACGGTGTGTCCCGGCGGGCGGCGCACACCGCGCCCGGCCGCTACGCCACACGACAAGCACCCCGTCCTGGCTCTCGGGGTGCTCGCGAGCTCAGACGAGCACTCCCCCGCGCGCCGCTCGTCCCTCTGCTTGCCTCTCCAATGAGCATTCTCGTAAAGCCATAAGTGACGCGACGGGTCTCCCGTCACGTCACTTCCTGGTACTCCAGCGCTGCCGCCCGGGCCGCACAGCAGGTGAGCAGTGGGCGACACCCCCCCACACCACCCCGGTCCGTGGAAAAATTTATTCCATGGGTTCCGGTCCCTGGTCCCAAAAAGGTTGGGGACCGCTGTACTGGAGGATGGCTAGAAATACCAGCAGTGAAGGCTGCAGAAGGAACCAAAATATGCATGACTGTAGTAGTTTTCATTGTTAGAAATGAAGACCTCCAAGCCATCCCAGCCTTTGTTAAGTAACAGAGTACGTGTGTTGTAAACAGTGTGACTGCTGCAACATTGTTGGAATACTTTCCGGTAGCTAGAAGCTTTATTGTCACTCTTTTCTGCAATGGCTCCATTTCTTTTTTCTAAATAGAAACTTTATAGATCAGTTGTTGTATCCCAACAGTAGTGTTTTCTTCCTGCCTCTCTCTCTCTCTCTCTCTCTCCCTCTCTTTCTCTCTCTCTCTCTCTATATATATATATCCTAAGGTACCTGGCTCAGATTGCTGGGGAGCGCACCTGAATCGAGGCCCGGTGGTTCCTAAACCGACCCCAAGGGATCAGCACATGCTGCAGGCTTCCGCACAGTATTTTGGGATGAAGCTGAAATGCAACTTGGGAGCAGCTATCAAGGTTTGTTTGGTGGGTGACTAATTGTAGCCTTGAGCACTGGCTGCATGCAGAGGTAGCTTGGCTTCCAGAGGCTGAAGATCCTTTAAGAACCAAAGGGATGAACTCCATTAAAAAAACACACACACACACAACAACCACGAGATGGCCCTTCTGTCGCCAAACACACAAGGTTACACTTTCATACTCTGGATTAATTAGTCCTGAATGGCTACCACTCCATGTCTCATGGTCACTAACATTAACAGTTCAGAATTGCACACCAATAAGCATTCATTAAGAGCAAAGGGGCGAGACCCACTCCTTCACCATCAAGATTGTGACTACATGACTGTGGAATGTGTTAAGGGATCATTTCTATGTGAATCTGAGAAATGTCTTCAGGAAATCACTCCTTAATCATTGATCACACCGTTTTTATATTACAGATACATTTTTATAACACCTCGTTCTATACACTCGCATCCATTCCCCAAACCCAATTCCTTTATCCCATTGTTTATCCTACTGTATTAGCACAGAATATCCTGCTTCTCAAAACTTAAATCCTGCCTGGTCTTTGCACTTCCTCCTGTTTTGGTGTTGCCTGCCAGCCTGATGAGCGTGCTCTTTGCACCTTGAGCCAGATGAAATGACATGGTCATTTGCAAAGTTTGGGCCTTCTTTTTGTCACCTAAAATGAGGGAACCTTTGGGGGGCGGGGGAGGCTTTAAGGCCAGAACAGCTCAGGTCCAGTGTGATCCCCAGCTTAACCCTGTGATACAAAAATATACTATTTTGTGCCCTAAAGCTCATTCTGGAATGAATCCAACATTCTTACCCTATTCATATTCATTCGTAATTGCCCTGAGCTCCAGCCTGTAAGCATCAACCAAATGCCTGAAGAACAATAGTTGCATTTAATCCTCCTTAGATAAAAGCATGGTCAATATGCTAAATGATTACTCATCTCTGTTATGTGAACTTGAGTAGATATGGAGATGCATTTCTTTGTACTGGGTCAGGGCTTTCTTCTCTGACTGGTGGTGGCTGCCTAGGAGCTTTCAGGCAGAGGTTTTTCTCAGCCCTCTTACCTGATATCCTTTAACTCAGTGTTCTCCAACCTGGGGTCCCCAGATGTTTTTGGCCTACAACTCCCAGCATGCCCCAGCCAGCGCTGGCTGGGGCATGCTGGGAGTTGTAGGCCAAAAACATCTGGGGACCCCAGGTTGGAGAACACTGCTTTAACTGGAGAGATTGGGGAGCCAGCGTGAGGCCCATTACATGCAAAGCAAATCCTCCATCATTGAGTCACAGCCCATCTCCTTGCGTAACTTGTGGTTGAAGCTTACTGGGCAGGAGTCAATCACTTAGAAAAGTGTATCCAAGAAGACCTCAGTTGTGACGGGATCCTTGCTTCTCATGCTTGGTTTCAAAAGTTTTCTGTGTAGAGGGATGGTGGGCTTCTGACATAAAATAAGAGGAGAAATTGTTTTGGGGGTACAGATAGATACACATGCTGCAAACTAACTGGTTTTTACTCTTGATCTCAGGCGTGTCCTGTAACGTTAAGGAAATCCCTCACTCCCAGGAGGAAGACGATCTCACTAGTGCTGAAGGACATGCATCAAACTAGCAAGACTGCTTCTTCCAAGCCACCAGAGGGTCCTTCATTAGAAAATAGTCTAGATCAGCTGTCCGGCCCCGAGCTCAAGGAATGTGCAGCTCTCCTCCCTTTTCCATGTCCAGGGCTGACTCCTGCTGAGCTTCCCTCATCTGAGCCGAAGCCATTGCCACTGGATAAGTTTCAGCAGCTGAAACAGACAGTGACCAGACGACTGAGCAGCCTTGATCCTGGATGGCTGGACAGGTGCCAAGGTGAAAAACTGCAGGCTGGAGAGGGCCTCCTAGGAGACTGCTCTTCTGTCCAAGTTGGCAGGACAGAGCCATGCCAGGGATCACCAGAACTCAATTCCCTGGAAAAATGGGGTCCTCTTCCCCACGTTGGAGAGAAGAAATGGAGGACACGTAGCAATTCTCCCAGGAGAAGCTGCCAGGGAGACGTGCTGGAGAAGCAGCCCCTGGGCCAAACTGGTGGAAACATCTGCAGGCCGAGTTTGCAGGATAACCAGACTGCCGGTAAGACCCCAAGCGAAGAAGGGATAAATGGAGCGTTCACTGAAGCCAAAGCTGAGCTTTCCACCATCAGGTATATCCATAAACTGGAAACTCGCGCAAAGGATGCCGCTCAGAAAACGGACGAGGATCTTCTGGAAGAACCATCACCAAGGTTGAGAGGTGCCTTCTGTGAGGTGGAGATTAGGCAGTCTCATCCTCCCAAGAGAAGAAAAGCCTCTTGCAAGAAGAGACTACAGGAAGGTGAAGCTCATGAAGATGACGGCATGGACTGTTCCAAAGGTGGTACCTCTGGCGTAAAGCGCAAGAGGACTAAAGGATTAGTGGGGGACAGAAAGTGCATCAAAAAGCAACGTGGTGTCAGTCAAAAGCCAGGACTCGGTGAATATGACTTCGATGGTCAGGACACGGCAGAGGTGCAAGAGCAAAGGGAAATAGTTTCCCCCTTTCCCTCTGAGAACCTGCTTGGGGAAGTCAATGGAGAGGAGTGTCCCAAGCGATCCAGCTTCTCAGCCTGCAGGTACGTCCCTTAGTGGAGCTGGGAACTGTATTATTTTTGTTGTGTGGCCTAGAAACAGCCTAGGAGTTGCTAAGTGTGGCCTTTGTTTTAGGACAAAGGATGGCATCCACTGAACACTGCTGCTCCTTGCTGAGTCGAGCATCCTAGAGCAGTGTTCTCCAGCCTTGGGTCCCCAGATGTTTTTGGCCTATAACTCCCAGCATGCCCCAGCCAGCTACGCTGGCTGGGGCATGCTGGGAGTTGTAGGCCAAAAACATCTGGGGACCCAAGGTTGGAGAACACTGTCCAAGAGCAAAACTCCCCCACTCAGTTATGACCTCGTGTAACATTCTCTCCTCTGTTGGGTTATGTTCACATAGACTTGTACTAGAAAAGATGAGCTTGTGCAGTCCGTGTCGGATGATGTGCCCTGTCCTGATCCTCACCCCACGAATTACTATCCTCAAATAGTTATTTCATGCAATACCTACCGGTAATTGCAATGTTTCTTCATGCTCACAGTGGCCGTAATGTCATGTGTTATTCAAGCCTCCTCCAAACCCTGATCCAATTGGGAGAAGGTGTTCCCATAGAGATGTTTCTTTTCGACCCTTCTAATTTCCCTTTGAAATTACACGCAGGGATATTGCAATCTTGTAGTGAAAGAGATCTTGGGGTTGTGCTGGACAGCTCGAAGAATATGTCAACCCAGTGTGCATCTGTTGTGAAAAAGGCAAACTCCATGTTAGGCATAGTTAAGAAAGGAATTGAAAATAAAACTGCCAAGATCATATTACCATTATACAAATCTGTGGGGTGACCGCACTTAGAATACTGTGTACAGTTCTGGTCACCGTACCTAAAAAGGACATTGTAGATTTGGAAAAAGTGCAGAAAAGGGCAACTCAAATGATCAAGAGGCTGGAGCAACTCCCCTACGAGGAAAGGTTACAGCAGCTGGGACAGTTTAGCCGAGAGAAAAAGGGTGAGTGAGTGAGGGGAGACATGATAGAGGTGAATAAAATTGTGCATAGTGTGGAGAAAGTGGACGGAGACATTTTTCTCCCTCTCTCATAATACTAGAACCCAAAGGGGTCAGCCCATGAAGCTGATTGGTGGGAGAAACAGGACAGATAAAAGGAAGGACATCTTCACACAGCGCATAGTTAAACTATGGAATTCACTTCCACAAGATGTTGTGATGACAACCAATTTGGATAGCTTTAAAGGGGGATTGGACAAATTCATGGAGGAGAAGGCCATTGGTGGCTACTAGTCCTGATTGGCTATGTGCTTCCTCCAGTATCAGAGGCAGTATGCCTATGTACACCCGTTGTTGGGGAATATGGGCGGGTGGATGCTGTTGCACTCAGGTCCAACTTGGGGGTTTCCCGTGGGCAGCTGGTTGGCCACTGTGTGAACAGAATGCTGGACTAGATGGACTCCTGGTCTGATCCAGCCTGGCTCTTCTTATGTTCTTACTTCAAGAGTCACTTTTGCATAGCCTAATAAATTCACCCACATGAAAAGGATTACCATATGTGCAAAATTTATCATGATTTATAAATTTAAAGCAAAGGCCACTCCCAAACTCCAAAAATAGCCCAGCCGTTATGGCTGAAGAAAGATTATGGGCAGGTTCACACAACACGGGAAAACCCTTGGGGATTTAAGCCACACAATGTGGCTTAAATTCCCCTGTGCCCGACAAGGCATGGCAAGCCCGAAACAGCTTGCGGCGGCTGCAGGGAGGGGGGAAGCCTTTGACAGCACTTTGAGGGTGGCTGACCACTGCAGTCGTCTGCTAGCCGCATGGCTAGAGTGGCACACCATTCTGTTGCTCTTACCAAGGGCCTCTTTTCATTTTGGGGATTGACCACGGCTTGGTGTGTCGTCCAGGTTTGAACAACACTCTAAGCCATGGTGGCTTAAATAAGCCCTAGAATAAGCCATAGCCACGAAGGGTGGCTTCATAGCCATGGCTAACTAAACCATAGCAAGCAATCCTGGGTTCAGACAACACACTAAGGCACCATGGCTTAATAGTGGCTTATTGTGTCATGCCAACCCAGTCTATGGCTGTGCCCGACCATCTGGAGGTACCACCTCTTCCCTCAGTCCTCTGGTCGCTATCCCATGGGACACCACGGGGACACTGAGGGGAGAGGAGTTGGGATGCTAGCTGGCGAGAAGTGCCCAGCGGCACTTTTCCTCAGCTGTCAGAGGCTCCTTGCCCTTGCTTCGTGGGGCACTACTCAGCTCAGTTGCACCCCTCCAAGCAAGGGCAAGGAGCCCTACAGCTGGGCCTTTCTCGGCGTGGCCGTCGCTGAGCAACAGCCATGACAAGAAAACTTGCTTCCCCTCCCTGGCTCGCCCCCCCCACTTCCTCCTCCCCCACTCACCGACCACCGCTGCCATGAGAGCCAGTGCCCCTGGCCTGCTGGAGCAGCGAGGTCCGCCGCTCCTGCAGGGCGGGGGCACTGACTTTTTGCGGCGTCACAGCCGCGGCACTACCATGCTGCCGCGAGAGTCAGTCCCGTCCCCCCATAGCCTACCAAAACCATCTCGGTAGGCTGGTGGGGGACGGATTCCCCCTGTCAGTGGGCTCACGTGGAATCAGTGCCCACCCACCCAGGGACTACCAAGATGGTCTCGGTAGTCCCCGGGTGGGCGGGCAGTGATCCTATCTTGACAGTGCGTGTGGTGCAGCCAGAGAGGATCGCCTCCCCCTCCCAGCTGCAGCTTGGGCGTCGCTGGGTGAGATGGGAGTTTGGTGCCGCTCCAGGCCGGCTTCTAAAGCACCCTGCGGGGGGTCAAACGACACGCTAAATCTCAGTAGGGATTAACCTACTGAGGCTTCGCCTGTCTTTGCAAACCCAGTCTGTGTGTGCTGCAAAGTGTAGGCCAAGTTACAGGGTGCTAAGTTATTATTAATATTTATTTATCGCCCATCTGGCCAGCAACCGGCCACCCTGGGCGATGTACACACAATAAAATACATAAATACAATAAAATACATTAAAACAATATAAAAATTTTAAAATCTTAACCCACCCCATATTCCCGCCTGAACAACCAGGTTTTTAATGAGCGACGGAAGCTCATCAGAGAGGGGGCATGGCGGAGGTCACTCGGGAGAGAGTTCCACAGTACGGGGGCCGCCACAGAAAAGGCCCTCTTCCTCGTCCCCACCAGTCTAGCTGCTCTGGCTGAAGGGACAAGGAGAAGGCCATCCGTGGCAGATCTTGTTGAGCGGCCCACTTGGTGTTGCTGGAGACGCTCCTTGAGATAAACTGGACCAGAGCCGTATAGGGTTTTAAAGGTCAAAACCAACACCTTGAATTCGGCTCGGCAAGCAACTGGTAGCCAGTGCAAATCCTTCAGCACAAAGATAGTGGCTTGGATCTTTGCATAAGCTAACTTGGGCGGCAGTCCTTTTCTCACTTACCGGGGAGTAAGTCCCATTGAATTTAATGTGACTTCTGAGTAGACATAATAGGATTGCATTGTAAAGGAGGTTTGCTGAAGAACCTTTACAATAGAGGGAGCTTGTCTCTTTCCAGGGCACCACCAAAGAAGGAGGGCAACTTTGTGCGCCTCAATCTCAAGAAGAAATCGTATGTGAAAGGGTATGCCTTGAAGGGGAAGCAGCTTCGCAAGCAGGTGAGTTGCCCCTTGACCCAGAGGGCGTTACTTACAGGCCTGTGGGGTGAGGTAGCGTTGGAATGACCATAGACAAGGTTTTATTGGCTTATTTATTTATTAAATGCCTCATAAATTTCTCTGGGCATTTTAGAATAAGGGCACCTTGGCTCCCATGCTCACAAGACCTGAATGGAACTTACACTAGAATATAGGATTACTATACAGTAATACCTTGGATTGCAAGTAACTTGGTCTGAGAGCGTTTTGCAAGACAAGCAATTTTTTAAAAATAAATTTTGACTTGATAAACGAGCAAGGTCTTGCAATACAAGTAGTCGTAGGGATGTAACCGCTCCCCTCGAGCGGGCGGAGCGGGCCGAAATCGGCCCCGCTCACGCCCGCCAGAGACTCACTTTGATATAAGAGTGTTTTGGATTACAAGCACGGTTCCGGAACGAATTCTATGCAGATTTAGATAGTTACCCAAGAGAGAATATTTATGTTTGAAACGTTTTGGGAAGTAACAAACGAGTCTCATACCCATTGGCTTTGCTGCTGCTTCATTTCTCCTGTCCCTTCATTGTCCAGTTAGGCAGTGAGTGGATGTTTAAATGCATAAATCTGGGTGTGGTCCCTTAATTTAGGCACACCTTTCAGTGGTAACAAATTCCTAGTTCCAGAAAACACCTGGAGGAAACCTACGAACAAAGCATTTGTAGCCTCCGTTAGAGCAAAGTAGGTACTGCATTTCCCAGTATTTTAATCACTTCATGAAGATGACTTATTTTCAATTCAAACACATATAAATCCATTGAGTAAGGGATTTCCATAACTAATTTTGCTCTTTGTGAACTACCTCTTTCACCTGCATGATAATTATTATTATTGTTGTTGTTGTTATATTTATTTGTATCCCGCCTTTTTCCCAACACTGGGACCCAAGGCGACTCACAACCTTTAAAACGCATACAATTAAAACAGAAATAGAAAAATACAAAAGTTAAAAATAGAATTAAATTATCAATAATATTTTTTTAAATATATATTAAAAACAGTACAATAAACATAACAATATATATATATATATATATACATATATATATATATATAGAGAGAGAGAGAGAGAGCATTAAAAACAGTACAATATGCATAACTATATATATATATATATATATATATATATAGTTAAAACATAGCATTCCATCGGATCATAGGCTAATCCCAAATGCCTGCTGGAACAGGAAGGTCTTTGCCTGCCTCCAGAAGCTTACCAGGGAAGGCGCCACTCTAGCCTCCCTGGGGAGGGAATTCCAGAGCGCTGGGGCAGCCACTGAGAAGGCCCTCTCCCGTGTTCCCACCAGACGTGCCTGTGGTGGTGGTGGAACCGAGAGAAGGGCCTCCCCTGAGGATCTCAAAGTGCAGGCAGGCTCGTAAGGGCCTGCAAGCGAGAATCGCTTGGCTCCTCTAGGTACTGAGGTCAGCATAGGTGTCTCTGTTAGAACACTACAGCTTTCAAACATTTTTATACAATCCAGGGCAGTGTACAATCAATCATCAAACAAAAATACAGTAATAAAACAAAGTTATATTGTAGTTATTATTAATAAACAGGTTTTTAATTAAGGGCTGCCCTTCCACAGTCTTGCATCATGACTTCAGTGGGTGCACTTCAGTGCTGCCTTCATCTAATAACCGCAGTTGAATATATTTACCTAATTGGATGACGGGACAAAATTGTTGGCTTAAGGATTTAACTCAGGAGGAAAACACAGGCTTCTTGTAAATCAGAGGCTGTCCTCACTGGTGAGAACTGCGTGTACCTTTCTTGCTCGTGTTTGAGGAAATGAGCCCTGAACAGCTCTGGCTGATCTGAGAGCAAGTGTGGCATAGTGGTGAGAGTGTTGGCCTGGGACTCAGGAGATCCAGGTTCAAGTCCACACTCGGCCACGAAGCTCACTGGGTGACTTTGGGCCAGTCACTGACTCTCAGCCTCACCTGCCTCAGAGGGTTGTTGTGAGGATAAAATGGAGAGGAGGAGGAGGATTATGTAAGCCGCCTTGGGTTCCTTCCAGGGAAAAAGGCGGGGTATAAATAAATATAATAATAAATAAATATGAATAAGCCTTAGAGCAAGGGTAGACAACATGGTGTCCAAGGGCACCGGTGTGCCCCCAGACATCTTTCCTGGCACCCACCAGGGTGCCCCACCTCTCCCACCTTCTTTTTTTTACATTAATACATTTTCTTTCCGACAGCTGGGATTGCTGTGAAATAGGTTTCTGTTGATGCTGGAAACTGTGGGTTCAAAGTAATTGTTTAGTGTGTTGGGTCTCGGACCCCACCTCTGCCTTGTACTCAGCCTTTTGGGCAGGTGACTTGTCTTTTGCCACACATCCCATGGCAGCCATCTTGTGGAGGTGCCCAGGACAGTTTCTCAAGTTGCTGAATGTGACCAAAAAGGTTGCCTACCCTTGCCTTAGGAGATTTAGTGTGCTGGGGCCCACGTGGAGGTAGGAAGAGCAGGTTCAGGCTGGTCCCAATCTCCCTTCTGCCTGGTTCCCTGAAGTCAAGCCATACAGGAAAGGGCAGGGCAGGCATGTGTTGGCTGAGCCTGCATCTTGATGTCTTCACAGGTGTGGAAGCAGAAGTGGCAGAAAAAGGGAGAACAGTTTGGTGGAGGCGGCAGGCCCATGGACCGAGGCTCTGACACTTGCTTCAGATGTGGGGGACTCGGTCACTGGGCGTCACAGTGCAAGGGGAGAGGTAAGTCCGGCTGTCATGGTCAAACCCCAAGGCCAGGTCGTAAAATCCAGGCCAGGTATTCGCACGGGTTGCATTCATTCAAATCTGCAAAGAGGCACAAGGCCAGTCTTGTACGTTTTGGATGGCTGTAGAGGGAAGCACAGAAGAAGGGACAGGAGGAGCCACATGTGCAGGACTTGCACACATTGGCTCGTGAAAAGGTATTTTATAAGAAACCTCTATGCCCCCCCCCCCCATATCCTTCTGTTAGGAAGAATGTCATTAGGGCGAGGCTCCAGTACATAGTAAGTCTTCTTCATTTATTTATTTATTTTATTTCTTATATTTATTAATCGCCCATCTGGCCGGTTACCCGGCCACCCTGGGCGATGTACAATTAAAATAATACAATAAAACAATACAATAAAATATGATAATTAAAACAGTATAAAATTTTTTTTAAAATCCTAACCCACCCCATATTCCCGCCTGAACAACCATGTTTTTAATGCACGGCAGAAGCTCATCACGGAGGGGGCATGGCGAAGGTCACTAGGGAGGGAGTTCCATAATGTGGGGGCCGCCACAGAGAAGGCCCTCTTCCTAGTCCCCACCAGCCTGGCTGCTCTGGCTGATGGGATAAGGAGAAGGCCGTCCGTGGCAGATCTTGTTGAGCGGCCTACTTGGTGTTGCTGGAGATGCTCCCTGAGATAAACTGGGCCGGAGCCGTGTAGGGTTTTAAAGGTCAAAACCAACACCTTGAATTCGGCTCGGCAAGCAACTGGTAGCCAGTGCAACTCCTTAAGCACTGGTGTGATGTGATCCCGCCGGCGGCTGCCCTTAATCAGGCGAGCCACCGCGTTCTGTACCAGCTGAAGCTTCCAAACCGTCTTCAGGGTAACCCCACGTAGACCGTATTACAGTAGTCTAGGCGAGAGGAGACCAAGGCATGAGCCATTGATGGGAGCAGATAATTAGGAAGGCAGGGGCGCAGCTGCCATATCAGATGGGGTTGATACAGCGCTGCCCGGCTCACAGCTGACACCTGAGCCTCCATGGACAGCTGGGAGTCTAGAATGACCCCCAAGTTGCGGACCTGGTCCTTCAGGGGGAGATGTACCCCATTCAGCACCAGGTCAACATCCCCTAACCTCCCCTTGTGTCCCACCAGAAGTACCTCGGTCTTGTCAGGGTTCAGTACCCTGACAACGTTCATAACTCAGTTGACCGCATTAAATAATTTGAATGTGGTCTTTTCCCCCTGATTCTTACAGAATTTACAGAATGTTAGAACCATTACAGAGCAAAATAGCTTGAATAAGTATTGATGTGCTATAAAATGATAATGAGAGCAGCCAGAGCAACGTTCCACTGAAAGGAGAGGAGACAGAGGAGATGTTGTTTAACAGCACCTCTACCCCTGAAATTTCTCTGCTAAACAGAATGGAGAGTGTTTCCTTCAGGATAGTGGGTTCATTAATCAGAATGGACTTACTTAGAAAATGCTGCTTCCTCTCCCACCTTTGCCTAAGGACCCTCCTCCCTCAACCGTCACCACCAGCAGCCATTCCTGCAGGCTGCGCTGAGGGAGATGAGAGGGGGAAACAGAGCCATTCCACTGTCCCCTCTTCCCTCCTCATCCTTGTGTGTCGTGTCTTTTTCGATTGTAAACCTGCAGGCAGGGACTGTCTTCTTTTACTGATTATTTAGAAGCGGCTCCATGAGCATTTTTGGCTGAGGAGCAACATAAAAATAAATCAAGAAAGAAAATAAGGTCATGAAGACCACCTACATTCTGTGTCTTCATGGAACGTATTCTAAGAAAGTCCCTTTTTCTTGCCATAGGATTAGTATATCTTGCAGGTAACGGCTGCCTTTGAATGTTCACACCATCCCCTTTCCTACTGTGGTGCAACAGTGAGGAGATTGGAAACGTTCACTTCCATTTTCAACTAACTGCAGTTACTTGTTCTGTCCCGTCAAACAGTGGTTAGTGTTAACTGTGGTTTAGTGAAACATGGTTAATGATCCTGGCTTGTTTCACTAAACCATAGTATTAGCACTAATCACTGTTTGTCTGGGTTTGATCATCATAACTAACTGCAGTTAGTTGAAAACAGAAGCAAAAGCTTCTTATCTCCTTGTGGCTGCGCTGAAGGAGAGGGGAGCAGACAAGCCTGAGACTCATGCAGGTAACAGTAAACTATGGTTAATGAACCTGTGGTTTAGTGTTACATGCAAGGCAGGCCAAATGTTGCTTTCCATGTTTGCAGAAGGAGGAGGAGAATAGGAAGCTGCCTTAGACTATTGTTCATAGAATCATAGAAAAGTAGAGTTGGAAGGGGCCTACAAGGCCATCGAGTCCAACCCCCAGCTCAATGCAGGAATCCAGGTCAAAGCATCCCTGACAGATGGCCGTCCAGCTGCACCTTGAATGCCTCCAGAGTGGGAGAGCCCACCACCTCCCTAGGTAGTTGATTCCATTGTCTTATTGCTCGGACAGTCAGGAAATTTTTCCTGATGTTTAGGTGGAATCTGGGTTCCTGTAACTTGAGCCCATTATTCCGTGCCCTGCAAACTGGGATGACCGAGAAGAGATCCTGGCCCTCCTCTGTGTGACATCCCTTCAAGTACTGGAAGAGTGCGATCATATCTCCCCTCAGTCTCCTCTTCTGAAGGCTAAACATGCCCAGTTCTTTCAGTCTCTCCTTGTAGGGCCTTGTTTCCAGTCCCTTTATCATCCTTGTTGCCCTCCTCTGAACCCTCTCCAGTTTGTCTACATCCTTCTTAAAGTGAGGTGCCCAGAACTGGACACAGTACTCAAAATGAGGCCTAACCAGTGCTGAGTAAAGGGGAATTATGACTTCGCGCGATTTGGAAGCTATACTTCTATTAATGCAGCCCAAAATAGCATTTGCCTTCTTTGCAGTTCCATCTACCGTAGTTCATTATGGTCTACGGACCCTTCACTTGACTGGCAATAGCTCTCCAGGGTTTCAGACAGGAGATGCCAGGGATTGAACCTTTGAAGGCAATGTGCTTTACCACTGAGCTCTGGCCCTTCCCGAAAAGGGGGAAGCCCTTTCTTTAATTATTTTGAATACTCTGAAGCAACATCCCTTCTCTTACCACAGTGTCAGAACAACTCTCCACTACTGGCCCCCAACTAGAGCAAAATGGCTGTGCTACCGAAGAAGAAGTGCCATTGCTAACTCTGGAGGAAGTGGCTCAGATGACTAACACAGCCTACAGCAAGATTTCCGGTAGGAGGCAAAGGCTAAAGTGGCAGAGAACCTGGTCCAGTTTGATGCCATGTTGGTTCAAATCAGGAAGAATAGTTTGTAATGGGTCCATTCTTCCACTGGCCTATCCCTGGCTGTGGTTTCTGGTTTCATTGCCCCATTCCCCCCTTTTAATGTAATTTTTATTTATTTTGTTCATGTAAAGCCGTGTTCTCCAACTTTGGGTCCCCAGATGTTTTTGGCCTACAACTCCCAGCATGCCCCAGCCAGCATGGCTAATGGCAAGGGATTCTGGGAGCTGTAGTCCAGCAATGTCTGGGGACCCAAGGTTGGAGATCCCTGGTCTAACAGGAGGGGCTTCCAGAAGGGCTCTTCAGCACTACTTGGAGGATGCTCGTGGGAGCAACAACACTGTCACTGATAGGAATTTGCAGCAGCACTTCCAGGTGTTCACTGGGCTATGTGTAAGCCATGTAAGCATGGAATCTAGAATCAAAATTTGACATTGCTTCTGCTGGGTGGTATAGAGAAAACGAAAATGGTGTCTCTTCAGTCTTTTTTCCAACATTAAAGTTGTAAATGAGCTACAGAACATTTAATATCTGCCCAGAGAACATTAGTTACTGGGCGGATTAGAAATAGAATGAATAAATAATATCCCTAGCCAGCAGGTATTCATAACTTTTTCCTCCTCCTTCCCCAGTAAAGAGCGAGAGCAGCCAAGGATCCCCGCAGCAGCTTGCTCAGGAGCAAGAGGTTTGCCTGCATGTGCAGAGGTCTGCGTATGAAGTCCTCCCTCCACCTGCACCAGTAGAACCTCTCTACAAACTGGGGCAGGATGGGAAGGTGAGAGGTAAGGCTCAGAAAGAAGTCCAGCTATTGCTGGCCACCGTGCAGCGGGGAGGGAAGAACTCCCTGCAGAACCTGTAGGAGACATCGTGTGGCACAAGCCATCCTCCACTGGCCTGGCCTTCCCGATTTGCATCCGGTCTTGTGTCATGGTCCTTTCGGCTGCGCCGGTGGCCCAGAAAAGGCTCGGCTCAGGAGGCACGTGGCTTGCGAGGACTGGCAGTGTTGACTGCGTGCATTGGATCCCCAGATAAAGAGGCCTTGTGTGGAAGCGCCTGTCGCACATGTTGTAGGTAAACCCTAGTCGCCCTGGCTCCCAGACCATGCTCCTCATTGTCCCAGCTCTGATTTAAAACCTAAAATAAAACTGAGCTGCTGGGGCCATCGGGCCTTCTGTTGTAATCCACTAACTACCCTCTCCCAACCTGGTGCCCTCCAGATGTGTTGGGCTACAATTCCCATCATCCCCAGCCAGCCCAGCACATCTGGAGGGCACCAGGTTGGGAGAGCCTGGCCATAGCTTGCACTTCTCTCAGAACTTGGGGTGGGGGAGGATCCAGAAGCCTCGGATCAAAGTCCCCTCGTTGGCAGCTGAAGCTGTGCATATCACGCCTTAATTCTCTCCTGCTGCCCGCAGCTTTGAATCCTTGCTCGGGCCAAGCATCGTCCTTGCCTGACTGGGTGTGTGTGTGTGTGTGTGTCCCGTGTCTTGTGCAGAGACCCCTCCTGAAGTGTTCCGAGCGCTGGCTGAGCTGGGTTACACCTCCTTCCGGCCAGGACAGGAAGCAGCCGTGATGAGGATCCTCTCGGGTAAGGCAGTTTGCTTGCATTAAGCCAGGACAAAAGACTTGCTCATCTCACTGGACACAATGTGAACAAAAAGTTTACATACCTAAAATGCAAGGATAGCCATGTTTGTCCATGACGAAAAAGTATTCAAAATCCACAGTTTTGAATAAAATACCTTTATTAGATGCAACCAAAATATCACAAAATTGTGTGCAAGGTTTTGAGTTCTCCAGAACTCTTAATCAGGTTTCAGTGTTCTCCAACCTTGGGTCCCCAGATGTTTTTGGCCTACAACTCCCAGCATGCCCCAGCCAGTCCACACTGGCTGGGGCATGCTGGGAGTTGTAGGCCAAAAACATCTGGGGACCCAAGGTTGGAGAACACTGGGCTAGATCATCCTTTCCCAACCTGGTGACCCCAGATGTGTTGGACTGCAATTCCCATCATGGTTGGGAACCCTGGGAGCTATAGCCCCAAACATCTGGAGGGGACAAGGTTGGGGAAGGCTGAGCTACAAAGTACAAAGAGCAGGGACAAAAAGTCCCAAAATTTAGGCCAAATGATGTGGCCATGAGGACAAGATGGAGACTGGAGACTGAATTAGTCAGTGACTCCTGGGTGCTGCAGGTATTGGGTTATGCCTTGAATTCTGGGGCAAAGAAGCAACGGCTGACTCCTGTTTCTGAAAATGTAAAGACCAGCGGTTACCTAGATCTCTCTCTTGCCTTGGGCGAAATACATGGGTTCCTGAGGAGGCAGAGAGCAGAAGTAAAGAGAAATGTGATGGTCTTTCTATTGGCAAAGTTGGAGATCAATTTTAGGTGGTGCAATAGATAAAAAAGCCAAATTGTGTAGTATTACCAAGCGGCTGTAGGGAATGGAACCCTCAGAATGCAAAGTCCCTCTTCAGGTGGTAGAAAATCCTCCTCCTCTAGTGGTAGATTCTGCCCCCAAAAGCCAAATACGGTAATTCTCCAAGGCACATAAAAAGCAAAGACAGCTGCATTTGATTTCAGCCCCCACTGCCCAAACGTGTAGGGTGCTTCAGTCTATGCTGGCCTCCGACCAGTATAAAGGTCAGGCAGGGACCAGTGCTGTGGCATCGCAGATGAATTCCTAGTGGGAAGTTGTCTGCCTTCTTCTGGGATGCTTCTGACACTGCACTTGGGAAAGGACAACGCTGCTTCAGGGTGAGTTTCAGTGGCCGCATGAACCCCAGCCTTTCTCAGCTTTCTTCCTGAACTGCAAAGTCCTTTTGAATGCTCTAGATATGTGGCTGATATGTCTCAGGCCTCTCAGATGGCCCAATTAAAATGCATGTTTGGCTTTTTATCCGGGTAGCAAGTGGGGCAGAAAGGTGGCCGGGTACAATGCCTATTTCTCCTCCTGTCTCTTTGGGCAATGGATGGCCCAGATTCCCCAATCAGATGTATAATGGTGTCTCCAAGAGCTTCATAGCTGGGCCTTTGAGTCAGGACCTGGTCGAAGCTCCAGCTTTCCCCTGCGTCCGCTCTTCTGGGCAAGAGGCCACGGTGCGTCCTCACGAGCTCTGCAGGCTGGATTCAGCACCACCCCATGTGGCAGATCTCTGTGGACGGCTCCCTGCCCTCAAGTGCTGACACAGGGGCTTTGGCCGGTCTGATAGACAGGCTTCCTGTACCTGCCAGAAGCTGAGACTTCTCTCGATGGTGGCTTCTTGCCGTTTGTTGGTGGAACCCTTTCACCTTCGTGTATTGGTAGGGTGCCTCTGGGCCCCTGATGTGCTGCTCGACTTGGACCGCATAACAGTTGCTACTAGCCTTTGCAGTTCTGGCTTCCTCCTGCCTCCCCGTTGGGAGCCCATATTTGGCTGCTCGATACCAGATGCTCATATGAGTCCCATTTGCCGGAGGTGGGTCTCCCTTTCACCCAGCACAGTGTGTTTCATCAGGTGACGTTAGTGCCAAAGTGAGTGACTTTGGGCAAGTTGCCCTCTCTCGACCTAACTGGCTTCACAGGGCTGTGAAGATAAAATTGGGACTGGGCGAGACTGTGTACCAACTCTCCCTGAGCTGCTTGGAGAATGGTTCAGGATGAAAACGTCGTAAATGCAGCGTAGCAAATGCTAAAGCCTCCTTGTTTGCAGGGCGGGTAAAAGCAGAGAGAGCCTGCATGTGGGTGGCCGGTGCAGAGGAAGCGCCAGCCTCTAATCCTGCTGCTGCCCTTCCTCGCTCTCCCCGCCTCCAACAGGGCTCTCTACGCTGGTGGTCTTGTCGACAGGAATGGGGAAATCTCTCTGTTACCAGCTCCCGGCATACCTGTACAGCAAGCGGTCCAAATGCATCACGCTGGTGATCTCGCCGTTGGTGTCACTGATGGATGACCAAGTAAGTTTGCAGGTGCCTTTGGATTTGGAGCTTGTTGTGATTTAATTGCTTCCGATCCCGGGAAAAGGGGAGAAGGAAGCACTCTGGCTCCAGATATCCCTTTTTGGTATCCACAGGCCTTACGATGGCAGTGACTTCAGTTCTTCCTTTCCAAGTGGAGGGGCCACAACCATAGCTTCTGCCTGAGTTCAAAGACAAACTGATATCAACTAAAGGAGGGAACATTTTGGTACAAATTTGAAATCTGGTTTTCAAAAGTTGATTTTGAAGGACACTTTAATTTTAAAAAATCTCGTTAAAATTTCAGTTGTGATGTTAGGTAGCAGGGCTAGGGAAGACTTCTGTCTGAATCACTGCTAGTGGGGTTGGACAATACTGGGCCAGGTGGGACCCGTGCTTGCCGCTTGACTTGGTACAAGCCGGCAGGCCTCATCTGTATGCAGCCGTATCCAGGAATAAGGAATGCTGCTTAAGAAGTTCAGATTACAAGAATATAAACTGCTATTTTTGCAAGCAAACTCCAGTGGAGAGGATTTGCTCGAATCTTTGTTTCCTGACATATTTCAGCTCCAATCTAGATCAAGTCTTGTCGTTAAACTAAAAATTAGAGCCATGTCTCTCCTCACTAATGCTTTTCACAGGCAGGATGCTATTCCTTAACATTCTTAAGTAACTGAAGAACTGGAGCCTGGCAGGTGGGCAGGTAACCAGGAAAAGCTTTGCCGAGGCAGTGGCTGGCCTTGGGGAGGCACTTGGAGAGGAGGGAGAGGAGGTGGGAAAAAGGAAAGTGGCTTGACGGATGGTGTGGCTGTTCCAGAAGACACATAAGTGGCAGGGGAAGAAGCTAAGAGAGCAGGGAAAGATGGGAAAGAGAGATGAATTGAAGGCTGAAGGAGAGAATGACAGGAGAGCAGTGCAGAGAGTGGTGACCAGAGCATAGCAGCAGGTGGGAACTTAGAGCAGGGCTGTTGAACCTCAGGCCTGCAGGCCAAATCTGGCCCACTTGAGGTCCCGATCCGGCCCTCTAGTGTTCCCCAGAAGGCCCCACCCCTTCCCCTGGCCCCACCCCCTTTCTCCCGCCTGCCGATCATTTGGTGTTTTACCAGCTTTTCTGCAGTTTTTTCCCCATTCTAAGAGGTTGAAATGCCTCTCCTAAGCCTTGGTGACCGGCAGGAAGAGCTTTAAGCGACAACATGCTGGTATTTTTGCTGTTGTGGCCCAACTCTGTTTTGACTTCAGTCCGCCCAGCAGCAGAGTGCGCCCCCTGAGAGCTTCTCCGGAATCGTATTTGGCCCTCAGGCTGAAAGAGGCTCGACTCCCCTGGTTTTTGAGTCCATTCAGCATGTTTTTTTCTCTCAACGGAAGCTGGCAAGGTGGCGGCTTCCATTGATGCTGATTGAGGGGGTGCCCATCTCTAAACTGTGCCGCGTCCATCTCTGTCCAGCCCCTGAGTCGAGTGATGCACCTTCTATGCTTCTCTCGCAGCTCTCTGGCCTTCCTCGGCGCCTGAAAGCAGTCTGCATACACTCCAACATGTCCAAGACCCAGAGAGAAGCTGCTGTGGACAAGGTGAGCCAACTGATGCAGGGGCCACGACCTCCTTGCCGTAACTGCAAACTGTCCTGGACCCTGGCCTCCCTCCAGCCTCCAATTTGGAGCTTGTAAATAATAAATATAATAATACTTAACATTTCTATAGTGCTTTCAAGGGTTCTCAGAATGCTTCCTTTCAACAACGCTGTAAGTGTTATTAATATAACATCACATAATAAGTGTTGTTTCTTCCTCCTATTGCAAATAGGGAGACTGAGGCTGGCAGGGAGCAGCTTGCCTAAGGCCACCTAGCGAGTTCATGGCAAAGAGATGAAAATTCAGGCTGGGAACTTCCTGATTTGTAGCTCGATCTCTTAACAACTACCCCGCAGGAACTCTCATGTAGGGGATTGTCTGAATCTTAAGACAATTTAAAGGGAGTCCAGAATGGGACAGAGCACAGATGAAACCAGGTTATCAAAGCTGGACCAGAAAGAAGGGTGAGAAAATAGGCAGGAGGCTTACAAAACAAATCGTATTTGTATTTATTATTATCTATTCTGTTGTTGTACCGTGTCATTAATTGCTGTGGACCGCCCAGAGAGCATCAGCTATTTATTTATAGTATTATATCTATCCTGCCTTTTTCCTGCAAGGACCCAAGCGGATTACATACTCCCCCTCCTCCTCTCCATTTTATCCTCACAACAACCTGTGAGGGTAGGTGAGGCTGAGTGCAGTGACTGGCCCCAAAAGTCACCCAGTGAGTGTCATGGCTGAGCGGGGACTAGACCTGGATCTCCCGAGTCCCAGTCCAACACTCTCACCACTATGCCACACGGGCTATTGGGCGGTATAGAAATGAAATAAATAAAAAACAGGGGAACAGTTCTCTTGTCTGTTGCTCGGAAGAGGAGTAATAGCCAGCAGGGGAGATGTATTATTCCTGGAAACAGTGGGAAATGGAATCAGTCGCTGTCGTAAATCCGTCCAGTTTCAAGATAAGCCGTAGTCGTTATCCACAGTCCCGAGTGTCGAAGCCAAAATATATCAGTCCAAACAGAGCAAACTAAACCAGTTTGGAATCGGGCAAAATCATCGTTCCAAAGATCAAAGGTACAGGAGTCTGAGGTCAGGAATGTCAG
>JAHFWL010001156.1:0-160864 GCA_021292165.1 Shinisaurus crocodilurus
TTTTACAAGAAACACTTTAATGGTAGAAAGGGGTCTATCAAAAGCTCCTCCCCCATCCCTAGTAGCAGCCCTGGAGGGAAAAAGCCCCACGCTGGGAAGGGGGGGCTCTGCAGTCAGCCAATCACAGGACGGCCCAATTCCCCTTCACTTCAAGGCGGCCTGAATTCCTGGTACGGTGTGCCAAGTAGTATCCAAAATCTGCTGCTGAGGCGTGGTGCCTCAGCTCTCCATTAGTTACGGGAGGCCTGGTTAGGAAAACCGCAAAAAAAAAAAAAGTCTACCCTGTTTGCTACTGGAGGGAAAAGCTCCTCCATGACCACTGGGTTCCTGGAGCCAACCTGCAAGTGTTCCACCCAAAGGTGGCCGGGAGCAACCACTGTGCGTACACAGGATGCTGCAAGGGAAAATTTGCTGGGAAGTACAGTAATACCTTGGATTGCAAGTAACTTGGTTTGAGAGTGTTTGCAAGACAAGCAAATTTTTAAATAGTTATTTAATTTTTTTTACTTGATATACAAGCGACATCTTGCAATACAAGTACTGTACAGTCATGCCTTGGATTTCGTTCCGGAAACGTGCTTGTAACCAAAATACTCTATATCAAAATGAAATCCCCCCCAAAAAAATTGACAGAGATTTTCAATTTAAGCCGTACAGTACTTGATTGCAAGACATCACTTGTATATCAAGTCAAAAAAAATTAAATAATATTTAAAAATTTGCATGTCTTGCAAAACGCTCTCAAACCAAGTTACTTGCAATTCAAGGATTACTGTATGGCTTAAATTAAAAATCTCTGTACAAATTTTTTTGGGGGGATTTCGTTTGATATAAGAGAGTTTTGGATTACAAGCCGTTTCCGGAACGAATTATGCTCTCAATCCAAGGCATGACTGTATGTGCAAGAACTCACAGGATCTATAGGGTTGCCTGCCTCAGGAGGCAAAAACAGGCACACTTTGCTCAGAAGAAAACGGCAAGAAGGGTGCAGGCAGCAGTGCAGCATGAAATCATTGCCAGAGCGGGAAGACATACGAACGAGCCAGGGCTCTGGACATTCTGCACAAGCGCCGAGTCTCCCCGCTCTTCCAAACGTGCAAAATTAATAATTCCAGAAACTAGATGCGGAGCCTCTTCTTTGGCAGGTTCTCTGCAGCGCTGGTCACTACGCTTCCCACTCTAAGCAGGGTTAGCCCCAGCCCCGCCCAAAGTGTCGCAGTCACAGAAAACCACAGAGCACACTCTGAAAGGTTGCAGCAACGACACACAGAAAGGGGAGACGGGGAGAAGGTGGAATTCAAACCTGCGGAGAGGAGGAAACAGGCGACACTTCTCCAATTCTGAAATGGTGCTGCGGTTTGCTACTGCTGTGGTTCGGTGAGCGGAACACATTTTGCCGAAGGGTGCCTCGTTTTCAGCTCCAGCACTACAAGGCCGGCTCCCATGGCAGGGACAGCGTGTGTACACCGGGGGGGGGGGGACTGACACACAACTTCAGGGCCCTCTGTGGCTTCTCTGCCTCTCTCTCCTCTTCTGGAGGAGGAACGACAAGGCAGATGGGCTGCATGGCCAGCCCGCAAACCCATGGACGACCTATGTGCGAGACAAGAGCAGTGAGGGAAAGGACTCTTTATGGGAGAACCCATCGCTCGGTGGCAGGGCACTAGCTTCGCATGTAGCAGGCTTGACCCCCTGGCATTCCCAGTGGAGAGGGTCTTCTGACTGAGGCTCGGAGAGCTGCTACCAGTCACAGCAGGCCGCTCGGACCAAGGCCTGGCTCTGACCAAGGGCGCTTCATATGCCGGAATTTGGGAATGAAGATTCGTGGGGGGGGGGGAGGATGTGTCAAGCAGCATGTCTTAGGGCAGTGTTCTCCAACCTTGGGTCCCAGATGTTTTGGCCTACAACTCCCAGCATGCCCCAGCCAGCTATGCTGGCTGGGCATGCTGGGAGTTGTAGGCCAAAAACATCTGGGGACCCAAGGTTGGAGAACACTGTCTTAGGGAGACAGAGCCCTGCTCCGGACTTGGGAGGCTCAGCTGCCTGCTGAACAAAGGGGCCAGGTCTAAGCCTCTCCATATCAGCAGAAGGGACGGACAGACAGACAGGGAGCAGCTCGGGGGGGCGGAGCAGGCGGGCACGGGCATCACCTTCGGCTCTTGCCCAGGCCGCGCCACCAGCCACCCGGGGCACCAAGGTCCCCCTGCTTGAAAAGGGGAGTGTACGACAGGCGGAGAAAGGCCTGCAGGAGGGCCGAGAAGTCCCTCCTGCGGCTTAGACGGATAAACCTGAGATTCTTCGCCACCCCCCACCCCACCCCCACCCCCCGAGGGCTTACAACAATGCAGACTGCCCGTCCCAATTTCCAGCACAGGGTTGGAATGCTGGGAAAGCGGCGGCAGCGGCAGAAGAGCGTCCGCTGGTTGGGGGCTGGCCTGTGGCCCAGCTTCCTCGGCCCGTGTGCTGACCTCCTCCAAAGGAAAGGGAGGGTGGGAAGCTGGATGAGGACCACCTGCTGGACGTCAAGGGCTGGGGAAGCCGGGCTGGCCTTCCCCGCACTGCCCCTGGGCTGGAGGGGGAGAATGCGCAAAGAGCCCTCTTGCTTTAGGAGGAACGTGCAGAGAGAAAACGGGAGGAGGCCGCTGAGCCACTTCGGGGGCGGGGAGGGGGAGTTCCCTCACACCATATGAATGGAAGGGGTGAGAGGAAGCAGCCCCCAGAGCGACACGGCAAGCGGGGCTTTCCCCAGGAATTCCGTTGCCTTCTTGGAAGGTGTCCGTTTGGGGGTGGGGAGAATACTTAGTGTGGTCCTTGGTGGATGGGTAGATGTCCAGCACCACCACCACCACCACCACCCCGCGGGTTGACAAGGATGCTCAGAGGGGCAGGTCACTAATTTATTGCCTTATAAAGAGAAGAAACACATCAGGATTCAAATTAAAAGGAAATGGGGGGGGGGGGGGGAAACACTGTCAAAATTTTAAGAAAAAGATTATACAAAAATAGAATAGAAAATTCAGGGCCCGCAAAGCCCCTGGAGAAAAAAGAGTGGGGAGGGGGGACATTGATTGCATTCGGGAAACCGATACGACACGGCTGCCTTTCAAAGACAGCCACGCATGATCAGAACTGGAGTGCTTTGTATACACTTGCGTCCACTCCCACCACAGGAGCTTCCACAGGGACAGTCCTGTCAGTGCACCCGAGACGAGAGGGAACCGACGGGCAGCTCCAGAGCCCGATCAACGCGGAAGCACCGGAGCGCGCGAGGCTCCACTTTCAACGTCCAAGAAAGCCACGTCCACGGAGGTCGGCACCAATCGCAGCCGGGGCAGAAATGTTTTATCTTCCTGCTGCCTGGCTCTCCTGCACTGCCGCCAGCCTGGAATGCCCCTCGCGAGGCCCGCTGGGGACCCCATTGTCCGGGGGGGGGGGGAGTGGCTGCAGCTGCTGCCTCATGACCAGTGGGAGGAACCGATGCCGGTGGTGGCTCCCACGCCCCGAGAGCCGCCCCAGAAATGGCCGCGTTCGTCAAACACTGAGCCCCGCGAAGGTCCGTGGCCTGCTGCTCTGCCCCATAGCACTCTATGGCAAGTTGTGCTGACCGGGGAGATCCTTGCCTCTTTCAGCTCGCTCTGTAGACACAGAAGCCCCATGGAAGCACGGAGTTCACGATCCACAGAGGGAGGCACACGAACCCTCACACGCGTCCCCTTCCCGCGCCCGGAGAGCAGCAACGAGCGGCTGCTCCCCGCTGCAGAGGCACAGCTGCCGCCGAAAACGCTTCCCGGACAAGGAGCTTTGCCTTTCTTGTGCCCAGCGCTAGTGCAAATGCTGCACCAGGCAGCGGCTCCATCCACAGCCCAGGTGCTGTCGTGTCGACTTGTCCCTCCCTGAGATCTTTGAAGCTTGCAAAGGCAGAACGCGTACAGGGACCACCGCCCCTCGGAACCAGGACCCCTGAGGCTGCCCAACAGCCATTGTCTCCTAACACAGAGAAATGGCCTCTCAAGACTACAGTTCCCAGAATGCACTGCAGAGTTACAGAAAATGGCATGCAGGGAATTGTATCTTGGCAGGCCCCACCTTTCTCAAGGGCACTACGGTGAGCTCATGTTTTGCATTTGACTTGAGTGGCACCTTCCACTTGCTGCCTCCCGCACGGACACGGCCGTGAAGAGCGACCAGGTGAGGCTGTGGCACCCAACCACAGGAGGCGCAAGGCCCGGGCGCTCGCCGGACGTAGCCGCAAGGGACACTCGCCCTGCTTCAGTGGACCCCGAGGGGGACGAGGTCTCTCCACGCTCACATCAGCTTGCAGCAGCGCTTCTTCTCTGCCGGCGTTTCTTCAGCCGGAGCAAACTTGAGGAGGGGGGGTCCCCGCTGGCTGCGTAAAATACACGGAGTTGTGTTCCGAGTCTGGGTGGGGGGCCTCGCCTGTGCCAAGCGCGAAGTCCTCCGACTGGTGCCTTTGCAGCTTGGCAGCGGCTCGCTGCCGCTTCAGGTCAGCTAACGTGTGGCGGGCCTTCTCCTTGCTGAGGTGGGTGGGAAGCTCGTCCTGCGTGGCCAGCTGGTAGGAGACGCTGCGGTCCAGCCGCTTGGAGTACAAGTGCTTGGGGTGGGCCGTGCCGTTGCGCTCGGAGGGCGGCTCCTCGGGTCCTGCCACCGCCTCTGCCGCCTCGGGCTCTTCCTGGAAGACAGAGAGGAAGGATGAAGGCAGACACAGACGCGCAGCTCTGCCTCCTCCTCCCAGCCCCGTCATGGGCAAGATGCAAGCACCGTAGGATGGGCACACACACACACACACACCTGGGGCTGCCTGCCTCACCACAACCCTAGACTCGGGCCAACTGAGGAGATCCTCTCAATCATCGCCCAGGGTGGCCGGGTGACCGGCCAGATGGGCGATTAATAAATATAATAAATAAATAAATAAATAAAATAAATTAATTAGGCCCCGCACAAGCTCAGGCAGCCAAGGGCAAAGAGAAAGGGGTTGCAGACAGGGGCTGACAACACGGCTGTGAAGTGCCCTCCTGCTCACCTGTATTTATTTATCAAATTTATATTCCACCATTCCACAAAAAATGGTGATCAAGGCGGCTTTCAGAATGCATCTATTTGGACTGCCTATTTGGGACTCCAGAAGTGAAATTCCCAGCATACTTGCTTTTTTTACTTTGATCTTAACAGATAAAAAATGGGAGATCATACTTGCCTGCCTTTCTTCATCCAGCAGCTCTGGGCTGTGCACACACACACACACACACACACACACATGCACACACACACAGAGACACGCCTGGCAAGGGAATCCTTTCCTTATCTCCAATCTCTGAAGAGGAAGGGATTCCCCTGCTAGCACTAGCAAGAGAAACCCCAGCCACCACCGTGACAGAAGAAGGGGGGGTCTGGCGGGCCACCAGAAATGGCTTACTGGGCCGCACGTTTTGCACACCTGTGCTAGAGCCATATTTGAATGTCTGAAGACCCTTCCTCCCCCATTCCATCTCAAGACTGTGGTCATGCAGACTCAGTGGCTTTAACGTCAAGTCAGATTTTCCTCTCTCCCTTCCCCCACCTCCCAAACTGCTTTTTGTAACATCTTGCCTGATGAAGAGATCTGCAGAGCTCAAAGGCTTGCACATTTTTTGTGACCTTTTGGTTGGCCTAATAAAATATTTCACTCATACAGATTTGTGAATTTGTTTATGGCCAAAATGGCTACATTTGCTTTTTGTGAAGCTTTAATCGCTAGACTTAATCGGTAGATTAACTCTTGAGCCCCACCAATTAAACAGAAACTGAAGCTGTAGTTGATGAAAATAATCGTGTTTCGATTATTGAGGCCATTTTTGTTCCAGTGTGTTGTAAGAGGAAAAGAAAAGGAACTTATTAAAATTCCTGACTGTCAGAGCAATAAGACAATGGAATCAACTACCTAGGGAGGTCGTGGGCTCTCCCACTCTGGAGGCATTCAAGGTGCAGCTGGACAGACATCTGTCAGAGATGCTTTGACCTGGATTCCTGCATTGAGCAGGGGGTTGGACTTGATGGCCTTGTAGGCCCCTTCCAACTCTACTTTTCTATGATTCTATGATTCTATGTCCCCCTGGAACTGGGGTTTCCCTCCAGTTTTGTCCCTCCCCACAGTGCCGTCCACTCAGGGTAAATGGCAAACCAAGAGGACAGTTAGGACTTCCTAGCACCCCACAAAAAAACCAGGGACCCTGCTTGGAAGGCGGGGAATTGGGGGGTATCCCCCAAAACACCCTTTCTGGCAAGACCTTGAGTTTTTTTAGGCTTGTGCCTCTGAGTTATCCACACTTGGGAAAGTGAGGGCAGCCCAGGGTGACATGAGCCCCCCACTCAAAAAAAAACCCCAAAGATTCTGCTGCAAGTGGTGCTTTCCATGCCCCCCACCCTTTTTTAATAATACTAAAAAGAACAGCTTAGCAGTGGGCTACGAAGTTCCAATTTCACAGGGGCACTGTGTCCATTCAGACAAGGGTCCATGCCAAACTGGAACTTTACAGCCCACTGCTAAATATTTTTTATGGCTCACTGCAGCTCAGGGGACAACTCGGTGCTCCGGCCGTGTCCCCTGGGATACTGCAAGAGGATGGGGGGGGGGGGCGACCCCCGCTGTGCTCGATCATCTGGTGGGCACAGGGGGCATTTAAGCCAGTGTGTGTGTGGCTTAAATTCCCAAGGGGCTTAAAGTGTCGCCTGCGAACCCGCCCAGTGACGGCCGGCAAAAGGGGCTTGAGTCTCTCTCACACTCACACACCTTCCAGTCACCCTGCAGAGCGTCCGGGCCGGCCACGACTCACCGAGATGCGCGCCTGGAGCTCTGCGTCCGTCTGCCGGTCCTCGTCCTCCGCCTCTCCCTCGCTCTCCCGCTGCTCCGCCTGCTGCCAGACAATGGCTTCCTTCTCGTGCTCCTTGCGATAGAGGTTGGTGCGCTCCGTCACGCTGACCCGCCTCACCACTTTCCTGGAGGGTGGGAGGAAAGGAAGGGGGGAGTGAGCCTTCGTCAAGCGCAGCCGCCCCGGGGCAAGATCCTCTGGGAGGGTCGGCGGCAGGAGCCCTTCAAAGCAGAGGCTCCCAAGAGGCTTTTGGCAAACCCACCCACCGCGGCTGCTCCTGCTCTTCCGGCCTGGGCCAACAGGCCGTCCGGGTCCACACACGGAGCGCCCCCCCACCCGAGTCATACCCTCGACTGCCACTGGAGGTGCGGCGCTGGAGCAGCGACTTGTGCTTGTCGTGCGATTTCATGATGGCGTCGTGCTTGTGCTTCAGCTCCAGGAGCTTGGCGCGCACCTCCTCGTCCACACACACATCTTGCGGGAAGAGAGAACACGGGAGGAGGAAGCATCAGTGCCGCCCAGCACCTCCCGTCTGCCGCCGGAGGGTTCCCTGCCCCTCCTTTTCCTTTGTTATCCTTGCCTGTCCGCTGCCTCTGTCGTCTCCCCAACTATGCATGCTTAAAGAGTGCAAGTTCCTTGGAGCGGAGACTGCAGAGTTTTTTGGAACAGCTGGTTCCACATAAGCAGCCAATAAATAATGAGGGCTCCAGTTCAAGGGAACCAGCTGGCACTGAAGAGCTCTGCAGGCAGCCCAATCTCAGTCCCTTCTGCTTTTTTAGACAGAGCTCTCAGTGGGTATCCTCGTACACCCACCACCCAAAAAAATACTGTGCAAATTATGCTCATTTCCACAGACTTCCTCGTTTGCGCTAACTCATTTTGCTTCTCACACGAACATTCCCAAGAAATCGCGACTTTTCTAGCAAGGAATGGGGAGACGGGAGGAGGAAAGGTGACGGGAGGCTGGTGATGGGTGGGCTACAACGGCTGGGGACAGAGGGGACTCCGGGACCGTACCCCAGCAGAGGAGGCTGAGGGGACACAGCAGAGGGGACCCTGCGAGCACTGGAAGGCCAATTCAGAGCCGTTACCTTCTGAGATTTGGCCAGAGGCCATCACACTTTCTCATTTTCTCTCTGCAGTAAAAAGGACTGATATTCATCTTTTTAAAAAAAAAAAAAAAAAAGGGCAGAGATCTTGAATGCCAAATTCTGCCCTTGGATGTATGGGCACCTGGGTAGCCCCAATCACTGTGGGCTTCCTTTGATAAAGACTCTCCCCACAAAGGTCTGTAGGTAGGAAGAGTTGACAGGATGCAACCATCACCACCACCGCCCCTCGGAGCAAGGCGACAGCCCGGAGCAGGCTCTGCACTGTCCAGAGGAGGTCGTCACGGTCTCCCCGAGGGAAGAACGAGCATCGCCTTGCTCTCCTGCCCTTGAAAAACAAGTGCCACTCACACGCAGGCCAGGCGTGGCCTGCTTCGGGGTGGAGCCAGTGACACACAACTGGCCAGGAGTCAGGAAGCCAAAGCGCCTGCCCCGCCGGTTCTACTCTCACTCCCTCCTGCTCACCAAGCGGGGTCTCATCCAACACCGACTTCCCGTTGAGATCTGCTCCGTGGGCCACCAGCAGTTCCACCAGATGAATCTGCCAGCAACAGGGAAGAGGATTTAGCACAGGAAGGACGGGGCCACGTCAGAGGATCGCCGGGCTTTGGGGATCAGCCCAACATTCCTTCTAGTCCAGCGCTGTGGCTCCTTCAGAGGGGCCGGTGGGACACCTCTGGAAAGCTCACTTGTGGGACACCAAGGTGATGGCCATCCTCTGATGATGGTTACCTCTGGCTACCCAAGGGACACCATCTCAATTCAAATTTAATTTACTCAGTTACAGAATCTGCTGCCTCGAGAGGTGGTCGATGGCTTTAAAAGGGGATTAGATAGATTCATGGAGGGCAAGATTATCAGTGGCTACTAGTAAAGATGGCTGTCTATGCTTCCTCCAGTATCAGAGGCAGAAGGCCGCTCCATGCCCACTGCTGGGGAACACAACCAAGAGTGTGCCGCCGAGCCTGGTCCTACGTGTGGGATCCCCGTGGGCCTCTGGTGGGCCACTGTGTGCACAGCGTGCTGGACTAGATGGGCCTTTGGTCTGATCCAGCTTCAGGGCTCTTCTTATGTCCTTTTTGGAAGTCAGAGTATAAGGAACAGCATTAAACCAGGGCTCTTGTGTGACTGATAAACACACAAAATCCAGTCCAAATGCTGTCTGTCCCAAGACAAGCTGAATTCTGCACCTGGTATAAATTATGCACATTTGCAGGATAACCGGGGGTGGTGGTGGTTCTGTGCAGTGTTTGCCATGTTGCATAATGTATCCTGGGTTTGGTAGTCACGGGGAGGGGCACGGTCACTGGAGCCCCACCCTCAACCACTGAATGTCTTACTCAGCCACTCTCTTGACTTCTGAGGTCTGAGCAAGCCGATCTTGGTGGCCAGAAGAGCAAGAAACTGGCTTCACGTTTTCAACAAGAACCCAGATTCTCAGGAGGCGAAACCGCTTGTCCATCGCCACATTCCGTGCTCCCTCAAAATCCGGGCACACACAAGAGCCCTGCTTCTACCAGCAGCTGCCCATCTGGCCTCACGGCCTCTCTCCAAGGCCTCAGGCTAAGGGAGGTCTTCCTTTGCTCGGCTACTTGAGATCCTTTTGAGTGGAGATGCCAGGGATAGAGCCTGGGACCCTCCGTGTGCAAAGCAAGGGCTCTTCCTCTGAGCCCCCCCGGCAGCGCCATACACACAAAAAGCCATTTTTCTTGCCAGGGCCATGGACCGCCGAGACCCATGAATGGAGAAACGGGAATGGGGTCTTCACAAGGAAGAACTACGGAGCTGGAAGGAAGGACCCCTGCCCAACCCCAGGACACAACACTCTGTGCCCGAAGCACCCTCAACAGATGCCTGCCCAGCTAATGCTCCGTCAGCAACAGTGAAGGGGGCCCACCACCAACTCCCTCTCTCTAGTCACACACTGATCAATTAAGACAGGGCCCCACCCAGCAGGAACGAATGGGGACTGTGCAAAAACGCACCTTCCCTGCCCCCTAGCCATGGGCCAGGCCTACCTTTAAGAGCACTCAGACCCTGCCACCTCCAAGGTGGCTCCTCCTCCTCCTCCTCCTCTCCTCCGCCACCGCTGCCTTAGGATGGCAAAGCCACCTCTGCTTATTTCAGTGCTAAAATATCCTCAGAGCTATAAAGTCTTCCCTGATCTTGAACCCAGATGCCCCCTTGCAGTTTCAACGCTGGAATGTGCTCCTCTCCTCTTTTAGCCACTTGGGAATGGGAAACGTCCTCTCCACCCGCTCGTAAACCATGGTGGCCTTGGGGCGGAGGACTTTCCAGGGTGCCCAGCCTTCCCACTTCCTTCTCTTCAGAAGACTGCCCTCCAGACTGCAAAGCCATCCCCCCTGCTCCAGAGTTGGGGCTGCTCTTGCCAGAAAAAGCCCCCCCCAGAACCCTCTCCCAGCATTCCCATATCTAGCGAGGCCAGCCCTGTGCCTGGAACAGCCAGCTAATTGCCTGCATTACTGTCAGCTGCTGTTTGGAAGTCCTCCACTTATCAAATTTAGCAGGAGATCACAAGAACCATCTGGTCGCGAAGGCTCCAATTAATGCCCGTGGCTTACGCTGGCTCAGCTTGTCTGAGCGTGGAAAGCTAAGCAGGGTCAGGCCTGGTGATTACTTGGATGGGGGACCCCCTCCTCTAGTTTCCTGCCTTGAGCAGGGGATTGGACTTGATAGCCTTATAGGCTCCTTCCGGGTCATTCCATGTAAAATCAACCCAAAAAATGAAAAATTTACCTCACCATCTGCGATTTTTTAAAAAAACTGGCATACTGGTAGACCAGCATGAGAAATGAACATACACCAAATTATAGGTCATTATACCTCACGGTTCAAAAGTACAGTGTGCTCAAAAAATGCCCAAAACACAATTTTTCAGCCTGCCTCATACAGGCCTGTGGCTCACGCTGGCTCAGCTTGTCTGAGCGTGGAAAGCTAAGCAGGGTCAGGCCTGGTGACTTGGATGGGAGAGACCCCTCTAGTTTCCTGCCTTGAGCAGGGGGTTGGACTCGATGGCCTTGTAGGCTCCTTCCAACTCTATGATCTATGAAAATCTATGAGATTACAACTGTAATAACGTTCCACGAAACCTGCGCTGGAACCTGCGTCTTGGCCACAAGGGGGCAGCATCCCACCCTCGATGATGCTGCCAGGGTCAGCCAAGGCAGCTGGGGCCCCCTCCCCCTCCCACACCTGGGAACCTGCAGCACTCACCTGGCCCCAGCAAGCAGCAGCGTGGAGAGGCTGCCAGCCGTCCTTATCCTTGACGCTCATGCTGGCTTTGTGCTGAAGCAGCAACTCGGCAGCCTCCAGGTAGCCATTGGCCGAGGCGATGTGCAGCTGTGGGGCAGAAAGTGCAGTGAGGAGGCGGAGAGGGGGGGGGGCTCCCTGGGAACAGAGCTGAGCCACGCACATCCCCCTGGCCCGCCAATTCTGCCTGAACGGCGGGCGGCTGGGCGGCTGGCGGCTTCTGCTAAGGGAGAGCAGAGGAGCTCCGGACCGAGGAGCGGCTGGGCTCCACCATGGTCACGGCGAAGAAGGGCCACCCGCCGGGGCACTGCCCAGGTGGATTCAACTCACGGGCTGGATGCTTCGGTTAAGGGAAAGCCTCTCCTGACTCCTGGAGGACACGGAGCAACGCAGACATGGGATTTCACCCACGCAAGGCAAAGGCGCCACCAGTGCGGAGAAGGAATTGGGTCGACGCCACGGAATGGACATCACGGCCTGGGCTGAACTAGAAGGCCTTCGGGTCAGGGGAGCAGAGGAAGCCGCCTCCTCCTCCTGAGTCAGGCCCACGGTCCGTCTAGCCCAGTGTGCTCCAACCTTGGGTCCCCAGATGTTTTTTGGCCTCCAACTCCCAGCATGCCCCAGCCAGCTCCGCTGGCTGGGCATGCGGGAGTTGGAGGCCAAAAAACATCTGGGGACCCAAGGTTGGAGCACACTGGTGGTCTAGCCCAATGTTGTCGAACATGGAGGGGCAGCAACTCTCCAGGGTTTCAGGCAGGAGTTTTCCAAAGCCCTACCTGGAGATGCTGCCAGGGGTCAAATAACCTCCTGGTGCAATGCAGGGGCCCATCACCGAGCCAGGGCCCCTCCCTCTCGGCCCTACACATGCTCTCATCCCCTGGCTGAAGGAAGGGAGAGGCCCGGAGCCAGAGGTGTGACCCCCATCATGAAGCAGAGCTCCCGGGCGCTCCTCTCACCAGGGTGGCGCTGTGGTCCAGCTGGGTATTCAGGTCGACACCTTCCTTCACCAGCCGGTGGATGTCCTCCAGCATGGCACGCTCCACGGCTGAACGGGCCTCCTCGATGGTCTCCTGGGTTATACCTGGCGAGGGGGAGCGGCGGAGGAAGGGGCACCATGAATGGAAAGCACCGGGGCGCGGCTGGCAGACTGGCGACGCCCTCCCTCTGCTGGGATCCGCAGCTCCAACGCAGGCACCTCAGACCTGGCAGAAGGAGCCCCCGGCCTGTGGACCCGATGAGGCCCACGGAGGGAGCACCCCATCTGACCCACCTCCTCTCCCCAGGCAGGGGAGAATCTCTACCAATGGGACTCGTTAAAAACCTAATTGCCCTGCGGAGAGGCATTGCTGGAGGGGGGGGGGGGCTGCTATGGAGGGAAGGGCTAACCCTCCCCTCCCCTAATGTTGCAACACCCCCTCCTCCCCACCTGATAATCAAACTTTTCAAGCTTAAGTTACCAAGTGGAGCTGGGGTGCATTTTGTAGAAGGGGGAGTGTGTGTGGGGGGGGGGAGGTCAATGGGGAATGCTGGGCAATCACGTGGGGGAGGCACAAGCCAGCAGCAGGGGGGGGGGCGCGCTGCCTACTTTGGAATGTGACCTGCCCACTGCTGGCTTAAGGTCCCCAATATGCTTGCCTGGGGCCAAAAAGGGTACCCCCACCCTGGTTCTATGATGGTGGTTTAAGGGAGGAGAACATAAGAAGAGCCCATGCTGGATCAGGCCAAGGGTCCAGCCTGCGGGGGTGGGGGGGGGCGGAATCAGAGATTGGAGAAGATGATGATGATGATGATGATGATGATATGATGATGATGATGATGGATGAATTTTATTCTCTATACCGCCCCAATAGCCGAAGCTCCTCTGGGCGGAGATAAGAAGGGGATGCCCCCGGACTCAGCCGAGTTCCTTCCTGCCCGTCCGCCACCTGAGCAGGAAAACAGCCGAGTTGCTTTCTATGCAGAGTGGCACAGAAGCTCCACGCCTCCCGCTCTATGCACAGGGTCTGGGGGGGGGAGGGGAGAGGGCAGGGCGCCTCTGAGGGTAGCACAGGAGAGGGAGGGGCCTAGGGGGGGGCCCCACTCCCTTGACGTCATCTGGCCCGCCGGGTTTAGTGCAGGGTGCCATCCAGCCCGTGGACCAAAACAAGTTGCCCCCCCGCCCCATTTAGCATGTGCTCCATTCAACTGACCAACCAGGTGCTTAATACAGCAGGGGGGAGGGAGGGCGGCAAGTTTATCACTTCTCTCCGAGAGCAGCACGGCCGGCCGTAACAGAAGCTGCGGAGGGAGGCTAGGCTGTGGTTATCGTAATTGCATTTAACATGCGAGTCATCTCGAGAGGGCTTTCTTTGCAGGAAACGGCTGTGAAAATACACGGGCACATACACAGGGGGGCTGGGCAGGCCACATCGCTCTCTCGGGGAGGGTGCAGGGGAGGGGGGGAGGCTGAAGTTGAGGAGCCCCTGGATCCGGGCAGGGGTGAGGGTGGAGCGCCACTGGCCTCCTTCCTAACTGTCAGACTCTACAAATCGTGAGAAGCACAGAGGTTAAGAAACCATCTGTGGATAAAAGCAAACGGAAAAGCTTCTAACTCAGAAAGCTCTTGAGGCAGAAGAACTTATTAAACACTGAGGCAGAGGTGGGTTAAATTCATAAAGGTGCCTCCACCTGATGCTTCAGCAGGACTCCAGGAAAACGGGGTCAACCCGTGCTCACGCTTTCAACTCAACTACAGCTGGAGCGTTTTCTTCTTTTCTGTCCATCGGTTCCCACTCAGAGGCAGGAGGCCACCGAACGGCAGTGGCTGGGGAGGGGTGATGCCCCCGAGCCCCCTTGCGGGCTCCCCAGACACACGCAAGGGGGCCACTGCTGAACTGGACGGACCCCCGGGCTCCCCTTGCGTTCCTGTTCCTGGAAACAAGGCAGAGGCACCTGCCAAGCTGGGATCGGATTGCATACACTGGCAGCAGAGAGAGAACCATTTTTCTGCGTATCACGGGCAAATGACTTTGGGTGCTGACCCTCAGCGCTATCCGTTCTACCACTCTGTGCTGAAAGAGCCCAGTGAGGGGGCTGTGGAAAGAGCTGGGGTGCAGGGGCACGCAATACCAGGTCCGTATTAGCAAGCCAGCATAGGCAGCCAGTTTGGACAAGAAGAACCCGAGTCCCAGAAGACAGGGGCTTACCCTGGTCGGCCATGGCCGTTTCGATGTAGTCCAGCGTCGCATCGTCCTCGCAGAGGTCGTACGGCATGTTCCCATCCGAGTTGACAGCAAGCAGGTCGGCGCCTCTGGAGAGGGAAGGTGGAGAGGAGCCGTGAGCAGGTGGGCGATTGCTCCTCTGTGCCCGACGCAACTGCTGCGCACGGCATCCAACGCTCGCTGCCGGGTGCCGGGTGGGTGAAACAGATACAAGGAGTTATTTTTGTTCAGGAGCGACACTTGGAAAACATGCTCCCCGGGCACTCTTCTGGAAGTCCTGCAGATTGGGTTTCATCCTCCTCTCACTCAGCAGGGGCCAGTGGCTGAAACAGTATCCGGCTCCCCAGAGCGCCTTGCACGAGGGCCCGGCAGCTTTTAGGAAGGGGTCCTGCACTCAACTCGGGACACAATGGCGTCAGGAGAAAGTGGCAGGGAAGAGATTGACAAGCACTGGCCCTGTTTCATTCAACCTGGCAGTAGAACGGCATCAAGACGCTCCTCTCAGGACAGTGTTCTCCAACCTTGGTCCCCAGATGTTTTTGGCCTACAACTCCCAGCATGCCCCAGCCAGCGTAGCTGGCTGAGGCATGCTGGGAGTTGTAGGCCAAAAACATCTGGGGACCCAAAGTTGGAGAACACTGTCCCAAGGAGACCCATGAGAGGCATGGAACCAGAGAGGTTGAGAGCACCAGCCGTGAGCTAGAAGTGCCTGGTCCGCTGTCAGCTCAGCCATGGACTCACTGGGTGACCTCAGGCAAGCCGCCCTTTGGGCTCTCTGGCCACCCATCCCCAACTGCAGGGTGCAGAAACAGCAAAGCAGGCCAATGAGGAGGTCGCCAACGTCTTTTAGTTAGTTACGGTAACTGCATTTATGGGCTGCCCTGGTGACGAAGTTCTCAGGGTGGCTCACACCAGAAATAAGGCACTCAATAACAATAAACCAGTACAGCAGAAAAACTACATTGCAAAGAGTGAAAACAGCTTAAAGCAGACCCTAAGCACGAGACAGAGCTGGGGACCATGTCGGTTCCAGGCTCAGAGTCACTCCCTGAGCCCCCATGGGTTGGATGATGCCAGGGATGGGGCCTGCCCCATGACGTCCTTGGGTCCCCAGCTGAAGCACCAGTTGGCCAGCGCTGCAGCCGGAGAGCCAGCCTCGCTCATACCCCACCTTCCACACACAGGGCAGGCAAGGGATGAAACAGAGGGCACTCGGGCGGAATCCAGTTAACTCTGAACTGTGATCAACCCATTGGCAGGGGGGCTGTGCACAGGGAAATCTGCTTGTTATCTCCATCACAGATCGGAGATAACAAGGGGCTGCTCTCCTTGCCTCCTCCCCAAGCCCCTGGTAGCCTCCAGGCCAGGGGGGTGGGCTTGGGGAGGGGCCCATGGAGGGAGCCCAACACCCACAGGTCAGATGGGGAATCCTGGCAGACTGAGGTTCACCATCCCTGCCCTAAGGTCTTGTATGATAAAATGCACAATCACTGCTCATCTTCTCCAAGATCAGTCTTGAAGAAGATGAGCAGAAATGCAGGGCCAAAAGGGCAAGTGGCCCATTCAGCCTCCAGTGAGACCAGTGCCCTATCCACATGACTGCACTTCCTTCTCAGCATTTGCCCTAAACATTCCTTGGACCTAGTCTCAAAGCAGCACCGCCCTCCCTGCTGGTTCAGGCCAACGGCCCGTCGAGGCTCACATTCTGCCTCCCAATACAACCACAGCCTAATGCCCGGGGGAGCTCCCGAGCGGGCCACGGGGACAAGATCCACCCAGCGCTCTCTGGACCTCATAGGTTGACCATCTCCGAGACTGGAGGCTGCCCTTTTGAGAATTGGCTCGTTCATTCAGCTGCCAGCAAGAGTGCCACTGTCCACACGTTTCGCGCATTCTTTCTTCCATCACAATATGCTGCAGCCGTGAGTTCCACAGGGTAGTGGCAGCTTGTGTAAAGGAGCACTTCTTTTGCCTCACCCCTGCCTGTCAATCTCAGTGAATAGCTCCAAATTCGTTGTTGCTTTTGAGAAAGCAAGCCAATTTTCCAGCTGCCACCCCTTCTTCACAATCCTAGACCGTCTGTATCGTGCTCCCACCCCTTGCCCCCCTTTGGCTTAAACCAGGGGTGGGCAACTTGTTTTGTCCTACAACTCCCATCATCACTCACCACTGGCTATGCTGGCTAGGGCTGATGGGAGTTGTAGGCCAAAATATTTGGAGGGCCACACGCGGCCCTCCCCTGGCTTAATCCTTTCCTCACCACCCAGCAGTGGTGACTGATGCATGGCTGGACTAGGCCACGGAATCGGCAAGCAGAGCCATTCACCGGGCAGGAAGAGCCCCAACCCAGGCAACATAACTAGGGACTGCACTGCCACAGGGGAAAGGCTTTTCCCGGCTGGATCATTCGGAGTCCCTTCCCAAAGCTCTCCCATTGCAGGGCCGAAGACTTACTTACAGGAGAACCCTGCAGGCAGCCAGCAGCAGCAACGATAGAGTTACGCAGTCAACAATACAACCCTGTTAAATATTTACAAGCCGGATCCAAGGCAATTACACCAGAGCCCACGGACACGACCTCAATTCCGGGTGAGGTGAGGAGGCTGCCAATGATGCCGCCTCCAAGGAGGAGTAGGGCGGGGGCACCTTGCCTCCCAAGGAGAAAAAAGGGTCCACTCAGGTGCCCTCTTCCTGGAGCAGCTCAGAGACAGGATACATTCCAGGGATGCGGCTGCAGGAAAGAGCCATGGGCTGAACTTCTCCCTGACACATGACGGTAAAGATGCAAGGACCACGGACGAGAATACAGTCTGGAGTTTGTGAAATCAGGGAGGCAAGAGGGCGAGCCTTGCAGGCTTCCCATCAAAGCGCCTGGCCTGGCCACTGGGTGGCAATCACATGAGCCACATGAACTGCTTGCGCTAATCACGAACATGGTCCACCTAACTCACATTGCTGTCTTTCCCAGCCCTGCCCAGAGTGCAAGTGTGGTGCTTGAACCAGAGACCTTCTGCATGAAAAGGCACCGGCTGGGTCAGGAAGCGGTCAGACCTCCTGATACGCTCATACACTGTCATTTATCCTGAGCCAGACTACTGGCCCATCTTCCTCCCAAGAACTGCCTACTCCATGTTTGTGATTATGTCTCACTTCACCAGCTGTCAGCCCACTGTTTACACATGGAAGAACAGAATGGCTGTAAACAAGTTTGTTATGTCTTTCTGGGTCTGCTGTTTTTCTCATGGGAAGCTAGACCGTGGGAGCATTATGAGCTAGTCACAAGTATGTATGTATGTCTGATGACGTGCTAACTTGTTTTTCTGTCTGAAGCCATCTTAGAGAGAGGCAGGACTGCTTTCTCTCTTCTCCTTTGTTCTTCTTGCTGGACTTTTGTCACTGCAACAATGTAACTTCTTTGCTGAGGTGGAGTGAAGCTCAACTTACTCCACTGGATGTAATGCTTGCTATGCATTTATACTCTGCACATGGACTGTAACTAGGAATGTATACTCTGTAGAACTTTACTTGCTAAGTGAATAAACAGGTAGAATTAGACCTGTGGTTTACAGAGTGTTTTCCTGACCTCCATGGATTAATCTGCAAACGGGAAGCTGGAAGCAAGTTGGATTACAGGCAGGCTGGGCTGGCATCTTCACAACACGCTGCACGCTGAACAAGGGGGGAGCTGAGATCTGGAAGATTGTGTGTGGAATAACAGGCCTCTGCTAGCACACAGACAGGATTTTAAATCTCCCATGCGCACACGCACTCTGCTGCTCACGCACACACACACCAACACTCCAGCCCTGCCACCTGAGGTTCTTAAGCAGCAGCGCTGGGGACTGAACCTTCTGCGCAAAGGGCAGATGCTCTACCACAAGACTATGGCCCTCCACCCCCGGGCTGCGCATTGATGACCAAGAATCACTGGCAACGTATTTTGTCTTTGCCAATCACACAGATGCTTCCAGAGGAATGAATTGTTGGGATTATGCCTGGCACGTGCTATGAGGACTACCTGCTAGTGAAAAATAGAGGCGCACTGACTCACTAACAATGACAGTGCGGTTGGGGCATTTTTATTCTCTCAACAGTTACCACCATCAATGCTTAAAAGGAAGTTATGCACAGGAGGCCTCCATCAAGACCAGCCAGGGTTTATGGCAGGCTCATTCCTCTGCGCAATATAGCAGGCACGCACATGTGCTCCAGATGGTCTAAGGCTCCTGAGCAGATGCTGCAGCTCAAGCAAGGCTTGCTGCGCATGAATGTATGCACACACACACCGGCCCCACCCCTCTATGCTCTTCAGAGCCACTACCTTCTACACCCGCCCTCTTCCAGGGACTGCACTCTGGTGAGAGCTGCACCTACTCCCTGTGTGAGCCTTTGCACACCACAAGTGCTGAATGCCAGACACAGGATTGAAGGCGAAGGGCCGTGGCTCAGTGGGATAGAGCCCCCGCTTTGCACGCAGAAGGTCCCAGGTTCGATCCCCGGCAGCATCTCCAGGTAGGGCAGGAAAAACTCCCACCTGAAACCCTGGAGAGCTGCTGCTGCCAGTCAGTGTAGACAATACTGGGCTAGATGGACCCGGGGTCTGACTCAGGAGAAGGCTGCTTCCTCTGTTCATAAGGATCCTAGGGATGGGGAGGGGGTCATCCCTCCGCCCCCCCCCCTCTGGTGCAGTAGATGTGGGTGGTACAGGGAGGGATTCAGGCACAGAGTCTTGTCTCCCCCAATGGCTGGCAGAAGCAGAATTATGCACAATAAGCAAACTTTATTGATGCATGAGCTTCCCTTATTTGCACGATGTGTCAATGGGCGTGGCTTCTTTTGGCCACAGAACGTCACCACAGCCACCCCTCACAAGCAGCCTTTGACTACGGCGCTGCTGGCAAGCCCACCCCTCGCAGCTATTGCCCCCAAGAGGCTGCCAAGTCCAGGACTCTGGATTCCAAGAGCGGCCAGCCAGGGGCCCCCGTGGAGACCCACAGGCAGGGGCTCATCTGGCGCCGGGATGCCTTCTCCCCAGAAGATGGCGGAAGCAGCCGCCCACACAGCCGGCCCCTTACTTTTCGATGAGCAGCTCCACCAGATGCAGGTGTCCGCAGGTGGCAGCAGCGTGCAGGGGGGTCCAGAGCTCGCTGTCGCAGGCATTGACGTCGGCACCGGCGTCCAGCAGCAGCTCGACGATGCCCACGTAATCGTCAATGCAGCACTGTGAGGAAGACGGAACGGCGGAAGCATGAACACAAGAAGTGCCAATGAACTCCTGAAGAAGCAGGGAAGCAGGGCTCCGGAGGGCCCCCAGTTCCAGGGACAGAGATGTAACCTGAACACGGGGCACAATCCACACGTCCAATCGTAGCCCACCCTAGAAACTGAAAGTCGGCCGCAGTCTGGCGCACGCATCCATAGCCAGCCGGGACCTACAAGACTAGTGTGTTGTTTCCCCTTATTCTCCACTCGGGGCAAGAACCCCATCTAGTTCAAACAAGCTGCACCAGTCGAACTACAGCTTGCTTCTGAGCTGCTGAAGTTCAAACCAGGCAAGAACACCATAAATGCACATCAAGGGCTAACAGGTGTCTGCGAATAATTTAAAAAAGAGGGGCGAAAAAAGAATTCCGCACAAAGGTAACTAGGAGAGGATTAATTTTGCAACCACAAAAATTATACAAATCAAACAAGCATAGTATCTTCTGTTTTGCAGAAAACTGCTTTGGATAGTCCGGGGGGGGCAAGCCCTCGCTCTGACCACTGCTTTCCATGGCCATCGCCATTCATCGCCCACACACTCAGAGGTCCAAACCTGACCATCCGAAAACCTGCTTTAAAAAAAAAAAAAGCCAAGACCTTCAGGACGTCGAACTCTTCACTCACTTCCTACTTGCATGTGTACACAATACAATTGTGGGACTGCCAAAGAGCTTACAATCAAAAACAGAGTGGCCAGAGGAGGAGGAGGAGGAGGAGGAGGAGGAGAATGGCCGCTTAGGAAATGGGAGGCTCCTGCACACCCCACAGGCACCACACTTCGGAGCACCAGATCGCACAAGACTCCGAGGTGGGCAACGATGGTCGCTGCTGCCATTACAATTCATTGGGCGGTATAAAAATGTATTAAATAAATAAAATCCCAAGCCCATGCGACACGTGGCACAGCAAGAGACACACCACGGGCCCAGTGCATAATCGACATTAGACAGTTAAGACAGGGGTGAGACTGGGAAAAGGGGGCGAGTCACGTGGCAGGGGAAGCACAGAGAAGGGGAGGGTGCTTCAGGACATAATTTTCAGAAGGAAAGCAGCAGGCACAAAGGGGGGGGGCTCTTTCAAATCCAAGATCTCCAATTTGGGGGCCTACATTGGGGATAGAGAGGTTCCCCCACACCCCATGAAGATGAGTGGGCCTTTCAAGGAGATCTCTGCCCCTTGGAACCTGCCTCTCGGTCTGGCTTCCGAGCTCTGTCCGACACAAGCCCCGGCCTCCGTCTGCTCCCCAGTCGCTCCTTGTGTGGAGCAGCACACGCTCCTCCAGCCATCCCTCTAAGAGGCTCACCAGGAGGCGGCTGCGGACCCACCAGGGCTTGGGAGACCCTACAGCTACCGTGCAGGCGGTGGGCCGGTGGTGGGCAGTGGCAGCTTGCGAGGAGAGGACAGCAGACTCCCACCTCGTGCAGACAGGGAGGCCTTCCTCCCTACACTCTCTCAGCTTTTTGGAAAGGAGTTAAGACACGCCTCCTTAACTTGGTCTTTTAAATTGGGAGCTGTGGTTTTAATGTTGTTCTAATGTGTTACAGTGCAATCCTTACAATAATTTAAAATAAATAAAATTAATCCTATGCATGCCACTCTCAGCCTAACCTACTTCACAGGGTTGTTGTGAGGATGAAATGGGAGAGGAGGAGGAGGAGGAGGAGGATTACGGTATGTAAGCTGCCTTGGGTTCCTTGCAGGAAAAAAGGCGGGGTATAAACATAATGAATTAAATATAATGAATTAAAAAGTCCCATGGTGCATAGAATTACAACCTTGATGTTTTAATGTTGTTGTACTGCTTTTTTATGTCTTTATGTCTTATTGTTTTTGTATCATTGCGCACCGCTGTGGTGACATTTGTGGAAAGGCGATACAATAATAATACCCCCACCATCACCACCGTGGCAGCCAAGCCAGGTTATAGGGCTGAGAACCCTAACAGCCCAAGGATATAGCCACAGTCGCCCTCCTTCTTTCTCCTTCAATATCTACAAGAAGGAGTACTTCCTAAAGGTAGATGGTGTGAAGGATCAGCAACCGGATCCTTTGCGTGAGTTCGGCAACTATAGGGTTAACCGGCAATGCAATACGGCTCGTATGGAGTACAAGAGGAAAAACCACAGCCCTTTGAATGCCCAAATAAGGCTTTTATTTGTTTATACAATAATGCAGGTCGGAACTAACAGTTCTCTAGGAATATGTTTACTGTCAACACAACCTTAGCTGACTCCCGTCTTACCCAATCAGCAGGCTCCCAGGCTAGCAGAGCGGACCTTGCCTCTGTCCTCAGACCGAAGACAATACTCTAGTCAGTTTCAGTCTAGCTCTCGATCAGCGCGGCGTGGCTGAGACTGGTGTACCCGGACGGCTTGCTTAAGGTGGATCTGGCCCTGGCGTACCCGTGGTTCCCAACAACCAACTACCGGAAGGGAGAGGGGTTTTCTACCCCGGATTTCCCGCTCTCCCCGCCCTCTAGGTCAGGTGGGGGGCTTATGCCTGCCCCTCTGTTTCAGGTGGGCTTATTCCTGCCCAGGCAAGAAGGTGACGTAGGGGTACTTTGCAGCTCTTGAGACTGCCCTGCTCGTTGATGGTCTTGATGGTCCTTCCTGGACTTTTGTGGATCTCCGCCAAGACCCTCCTTTGTTGGGGCTGATGACTTGTCTGGTTGTTTCCCCGGTGATCTCATCCCTCCTCCCTCGCCCCCTCCCTGGAGGGAATTGTGTGTGTGTGTGTGTGTGTGTGTGTGTGTGTGTGTGTGTGTGTGCAACTGGTGTTTGGGCTTTCTCCACAGATGGATTGCAGTATGAATCCCTGGCAGAAGTGCCGTTACCCGGGGGCAGGAGGGTCCATTTCAGGGGGGAAGGAGGGTGGGAGGGGGCGTCAGCCTGCCAGCCCAGTCTGCACAAGAGGAATTATCACCTTGCCCAGTTGGTTTCTGCAAGAGGGGAAGTGGCTGGGATTAAAGGCTCAGCAGGGCACGTTTCCAACAAGAATTCACAGCATGCTGGGGATCAGCACAGAGAAATATTTCAGCCCTTTGGCACGGAGGCTGATGCATTCCCCAAACGGCAAGGGGAGGGCCAGAAAGAAGTGGGGTACACAAGAGCAGGCAGGGCAGACAAGAGCGACGGCCAGGAAGGAGCAAGCAGCCAGGACTAGATGCCTCTGCACTACCAGACTGAAGAGAGACAAGAGAGGCGCCGGCTCAGGAGCCTCAAGGAACTATCAGCACGGAAGCAAACCAGACTGAAAGATCAGGAGCGACACCAAATGGTGCTGCCTGCGGTGCCACGCAATTTCCCTACCCCTTCTACAAGCTGTGCTGGCTGCATTTTATCACTGGCGGGAGCTGAACTGGGCGGAGGATGGCAACAGGGCAGGAGAAGACGCCAGCAGAGGACTGGCTGGGCAGGGTCCCCGAGGATCCTGAAGGAGGAGTTGGTTATGTTCAGCCTGGAGAAGAGACGGTATGACAGCCATTGTTAAATATTTGAAGGGCTGTCACACAGATGATGCTCCAGACTGGAGTGCAGAACCCAAACCAACAGGTTCGGGGGACTTTGACAAGACTGCCTAAGAAGGTCAGGTGGACTCCTCTTTGCAAAAGGGTTTAAAGCAGAGGCTGAATGGCCACTTATCAGGGATGTGGTAGCAGTGGATTTCCCGCATGGTTGGGGGGCTGGTCTAGACCAGGGCTCTCCAACCTTGGGTCCCCAGATGTTGCTGGACTACAGCTTCCAGAATCCCTTGCCATTAGCCATGCTGGCTGGGTATGCTGGGAGCTGTAGGCCAGCAACGTCTGGTGACCCAAGGTTGGAGAGCCCTGGTCTAAACTATCTTGAGGGACCTTCCAACTCTCCGATTCTACTTCTCTGGTTGCTACATGGGCTCCAACAAGCAGTGGTGCTGTCAAGATGGAAAATGGGGGGATGGGGTGGCGGGGAGGACAGACAGACAGACAGACAATGCTAGGCATTTTATACCTGAGGCTGGCACAGATGGCAAGAGACCAGGGCAGAACTTAAAGAGCAGGCATTTGACTCACCTGGTGCAATGCAGTAAGGCCATCTTCATTGTACAAATTGGGGCTGAGGCCACTCTGAAGGAACTGGCGAACTGTTAAAAAAGAAGAAGAAGACCTTTTAGACAAGGGGCGTGTGAATCTAAGCTTGGCCACTGGGTCAGGGGGCCAAGAGACACAGGAGGGTACAATGATGAGACGCGAGGGAGTTTGGGGCTCAGAGGTTCAACCCCACCACCACCTCCGCCCAGACTGGCCCATCTCTGCCACTGCAGAAATCAGTCCCAATAATAAGTTTTATCATCAACATGGATTCTGAGATCCCTGCTCATTATAGGGACAGGATGCTAGTTTCATATCAATTCTTTCTGGAAACCAAGTTTCCAGGGCAGCAGCCTGTTGAGTGACGTGACACCGGCATGGGCGTAGATTTCACTCTGCTCCTGATCTGCGGCCGCACGCTCACTACAGAACACACCTCTATGTTTCAGAGTCCTGGCCACTTTATATATTACAGTTTCCTATGTGGCTCTGTGGCGTATGGTGGTGCAAATGCTTCCCCCGCCACCATCAATCCGCTGAGGGACACTGTTGTGCTCTCAAAATGCTTGAAAGATTGGGCCCACATTCACGCACACGCTGGCATTCTGACACAGGGCACTCCAAATCAATGAGACTCAACGAGGCCCCTGCTCAAACAAAGCGCCTCCATTCTGCCCTCATGAGTTGTTGTTGTTTTTAAATACATTTTTATACCGCCCAATAGCCGAAGCTCTCTGGGCAGTTTACAACAGTTAAAAACATAAAATACAATATAATATAAATATAAAATGTAAAACCACCGATTAAAAACAAACAGCAGAGCTAGCAGCAGCAGTTACAATAACAGAGTTAAAAACAACTACAAGATTAAAATGATTACGGTAAGATGATTAAAATAATTAAAATGCCTGGGAGAATAGAAAGGTCTTCACCTGGCGCCGGAAAGAGTACAATGTAGGCGCCAGGCGAGCCTCTTTGGGAACTCATTCCACAACCGGGGTGCCACAGCAGAAAAGGCCCTCCTCCTGGTAGCCACCTGCCTCACTTCCTTTGGCAGGGGCTCTCGGAGAAGGACTGCTGACAAAGATCTTGGTGTCTGGGCAGGTACATATGGGAGGAGATGATCCTTCAGATATCCCGGCGTTTAGGGCTTTGAATGTTAGTACCAGCACTTTGAATCTGGCGGAAACAGATTGGCGCATCAACCTAGATGACACCTCTAACCTGCCCACCTCTCCTGCTAAGTTCTCACCAAAAAAGCTGCCAGCTTCCTTCCCTATCAAAGACAAGGCTAGCAGCTAGACAAAAGAAAAACTTAACTCCCACCTGCTTTCCTCTAGGAACACTAACAAAAATAAGCTCACACCGATTCTAACATTCCACAAGCTAACTAAGCCCAAACCCTTCCAGACCACTTCTGATCAGATTCTGGCTATAAACTGTAAGACCCAGTACAGCACCACAACAGGCACAACCACCACGCTCGTGATGCGCACGCTATGCCCCACATGCAACCTGGTGCCCTCCAGATGTGCTGGGCTGCAACTCCCAATGGACATGCTGGCTGGGGAAGATGGGAGTTGTAATCTTAACACATCTGGAGGGCATCAGATTAGGGAAAGCTGCCTTACATGGAAGTCAATGTCTGTATAGGAAGCTGCAGAAGCAGAGCAGTTTTCTGGGCGGGATCAAATGGTAGTCCTACTTAGAGTAGACCAATTCAAATGAATGGGCCTTAAATTAGATTAGGATTGGACACAACCCAGTGTTCTACGTGCTGGGAGCTCTGAGAAAGCCAGCAGCAATTTTGTCAAGCTGGCAGCTGAGCCCGTGCCCCCTTGCTGCCCCCAAACCGGCGCTGGGCAAGGACATTATGAATTCCTGGGATTAACTCAGCCATACTCCCTCCCTGAGCAACACAACAAAACGCCCTGAACTGACCACATCAAAAAGGTCTGCCTGTCTCTCTCTGTGTACATAGGCATGGGGCATGGGCATGTCACGTGAACATGACGATCCAGAGGGTGCTCTCAGGTGAGTTTCCAGCTAGAGAAACTAAAAGCTACACACTTGGGATATCAGATCACTGTGGTTTCAAGCAACACAGAAAGGCAGACTCCTTGAGGATCTTCTTGGGTGTGGAGGAAGGAATCTCTTTCTCACACTGGCTCCCCTACGACTTAAGAAAGAGTGTGGTAGTGACAGGAAACACTTCTGGTGCTGGAGTGCACCCACACTCATAGTGCCGCTGAGGTTCGAGAGACAGGCTGCGCAGCTTGACTGGGCTAGGTAAGCAGGCTAAAGCCCTAGCCTGGCCTGGCCCACGTTTTAACCCAGGCACGGGGAAACAGTTCCGGCCCCCTGGACCCTGCAAGCATCACCTATTTACAGCCGGCTGCAAGAAAGCAGCCAGATGAGATCGCTTGGCCTGGCAGAAACTGGAGCCCCAGGATGGGGTGGAGCCAGGCAAGGAGAGGCTTTCCATACAAATGTCAGCAATGGCCAGGGAAGAAAGCAAACAACTTAATATGCATTTAACTAAGAAATTGGGTAAACACACACCACAAGCAACCCGCCCACACATACACCACACACACACACACACACACACCTTGTCAGTTGTACCTCAAACAAAACCAGGGCAGTTTGCCTGGATGTAGGGCGCCATGGGGGCAGGCCGCTCACTGGAGGAGGAAGAGGAAGAAACACGCAAGCACATGCGCCTTTGCACAGGGCAACACGGGGCAGGCATGTTGATTTAAGGATTACATTCCAGCACCAGCAAGGCACTTCAGCAGCCCAGCCAACTGCTGGGCTGCACAAATCCTGGAAGGAGAGTTGGAAGGGGCCTGGAGAATTGTCCAGCCAGAGCCAGGTCTATTCTGCCTATCCAGCTGACTGTGCCAATGAGCGAGCTGAAAAGAGGTGCAGGATCCAGCACCCTGAACATCGCAGCTATTCCCCCCCGCCTTTCAAAGCAAGTTTCTGTCCTCCTGGCTGACAAACAGAGCTCAGAAACATGCAGGCACCTCTGGTGACATGCACTCACGGACCTGAAAGATAGACACACACCAACAGCTCTGCCCTTTTGCTCCTCGGCCCCACCAGCTAGCAAAAGTAACAAAAGTAATCCACATTAATCCACAATCCTTGACAAAAGTAATCCACATTATTCAGAAAACGGAGTCCCACAACTGGAAATTGTACTAAGTTGATAAACTTGCAGAATTTATTCCAAGCAGAGAAGCTGTTGTAGAAGCCATCCAGGCAGCCTTATCCGGCCCCCTCTCCCTGCCACATCAATTGGCACAGTCCCAGTGTGCTGGTGCAAAGTGAAACGCCCACCGTGGGCCAGGATGTTTGCATGGGACCCAGTGGTTCCATCACTCCTCCTGCTCCAGCTGAGCGCTTCCTGTGCTTTTCTGCTATTCCAACCAGGCCACATGAAAGCAAAGGACAAGAGAAATTGGGCTATTATGAACTATTATGAGCTCCTTATTTTTGCTTCCCTATCCCAAGATTTTAGAGCTGAAATGGACAAGTCAAAGTGGATCTTATTCTAGGCAGGATCAGGGCTAGAAAAAGAATTCCCAAGACCTCACATCTGAAAGTGCCAGCTCTCCACATGACTGAAGCAAGTCTCGCATTCCCAGACAAAAGTATTAAAGCATGACATCCTCATGCAACCCAAGCGCCTTGGATTTTTCCAACCGTGGTCAGAATTACCACTGGGCCTGAGGGCCCTTACGCTGATTGGCTGTCCATCTCCCTCTCCCTCTCTTGTGGGGCACCTTGTAGGAAGCTGAAGAGAAGGGAGTGGAATGAACAAGACATCTACTCAAGTAAGGTTATTGTGAGCCTTGGAGAGTCTGCGATACCCAAAATGGAGGCTTGCCACATACACACAGGAGACAAGAGTCCAGCCTTGAGAACTTGCCACTGGGAGTGAGACACCGTCCCAGTGATGCCAAGCAGGACCTCCCCACCAGGAGGGTAACAGCACAGCCAAGAAAGGGTGACCAAGCTCTCATGTGCCTCCGGCACGGGCTGTGATTGAAAGATTAACGATTTCATCTTTAGTGCCCTGCGGGGTGGAACATAATCTGTGTTCTGTGACCTCAACACTGTAACTGTAGGATAGACACTTAAATTTAGCAGTCAGATAGAACACAAATGAAACTCATGTTCAAAAAGGACCTTTTAAAAAAATAAAATGCAGTGACAAATGTCCTCTCCAGCTGCTCATCCCTGCTGCAAGTTCTGGCATATGTCGCACTGGAGTACACAGGCTAAAAACACCACACCTCTATAACCCCTTTAGGAGAGGCCCTTCCACGGACCCTCAAGAGCGGCTTCTCCAACCTGGTACCAGTCACCTGTGTTGGACTACAACTCCCATCATCCCCCAGCACAGCTAGCGGGCACCAGGTTGAGGAAGGCTGGCGAAGAGCAAAATGATATCCCATTTAAAAGGTCTCCCTCGCCCAGGCTGTCTGCCCCAAGTCATCTCAGTTAACTCCAGGCCTATGAATGCAGGACCAGCATGTGACTCTGGGAAACTGGGTGTGCCATGAAATACCTGGCAAAAGCCGCAATGCAGCCTCCTGCGCTTCCACATCACTGCTCTGTGAAAAACAAGCCACCATTCTCAATACAGGAACCACTCCCTGCCAACAGAAACTTGCCAGAAATGAGGAAGAGCCGTTACAGAGGGAAAACACCAGCAGCAATTGGAAACGCTGATGCACCAAAGGGATGCAGTGAACACTGAGCCAGCCGCTTTCCCCGGGCTGAAAAATGCTCAAGGGCATTCAATGGGTGGCAAGACAGGCCGCAGTGGGTCAAAACACAGCGGACCACGTGGGCCTTCAAGCAGCAATGAGAAGACAAGAGGGCACTAGAGAGGAAATTAACCCCAGCAGCCAAGCAGTTTGAAACCTCTGTTGGTCCACTTCCTTTATTGGCTGCATTTTCCTCCTCTGGGGAGCTCAAGCGGGCAGACCCCCCCCTCCGGGCACTGACCAGAACCAGACCTGCTTAGCTTCAGCAAGGCTGCCGTCTCAGGTGCCCATTCTGAGTGCCACGAACAGTAGATGGACGGAGCCAACCCACCAGGCACAATTCAGCGGGAAGTTCTCCTGCGCAACCCTCACTGAAACGAACAGGAGCTATGCAAGAGCATTGCGTGGCTCTGCTCTTTGGGGCGAGGTCTGAGCAGGAGAATGTTCTGCTGGAGTGCACCCCAGGTTGATTATTGGATGGGTGGCAGAGCGCGAGAGAGATCCAACTCGCGGGGCACAATTTAATAACATTCTCCTGCACAAGCCCCACTGAAAGGAGCAGCGACCCTTCATTCAAGTTGACATTGTAATGGAAACATTCCAGCTCCCCCAGGAAAGAGTCAGGTCCCGTTTTCACAGCTTAAACTGAATATTGCACACTTGGGGGATACAGAGGGGGATGAAGAATCCCAGCGTTTTATTTGGCTTGCCAGGATATCACCTCAGGACCCCCTCACCCCCCCCACACACACACTCCTGGCACAACTAGCGTACCAGGAAATCCACCCCTCTTTGTGGACACAACATTGCTCACGGGGGAATATTCCATCACATGTTTCATGAATTGTTTTTTAATCGTTTTTAAAGGCACTGCACTGCCTTATCGACTGTGGTTTGCATATTGATTCTTGCTGTAATTTTTTTTATTATTATTATTTACTGTAAACGACTGTAAGGCAGAAGTGAAAATTAGGGAACAGCAAGGCCACCCTGGGAGTCAGGATGCTCGTGAATATGCTTTGTGTAAGAAGCTGCTGAGCAGAGCGGACCATCTTCCAGCTGTTTTTTGATAGTCACACATTATATAACCAATCGCAAGATTCGATCCCAGGTGTGTTTCATGTTCTGTTCTTTCCAGGATTGTTTTGTTACGCAACTTCCATACCAGCCTATGCTAGGCTGGCTGGGGGATTATGGGAGTTGCAGTTCAACACAGCTGGAGGGCACCAGCTTGGAAAAAGCTGTCCCATGACAGTCTGCGATTCAATACTGCGATCCACCCTCAGTTCAGGCTCTGTGGGTTCCCCCTCTGCGGCTATTCAGGACACACACCCCGGAGCTGTGAAGACACAGCATCGAGCAGGCAGGCAAACCTCCAGATGACTCCAGCGGTCAGGGGCCTCTTTCGGAGCCCCTGGGCCAGCCCCCTGTGACCCAGGACTGCAAGAGTGTCTTCCCAGCTGCACAAAGGTCACGCCTGCAGCTCCCCTGCCCTCCTCCCCTTGGCTTGTGTGCCACAGCATTCCAAGGGCAGTTATTACAGCCCAGCCAGAACAGCCTGTTCCTGCCATGGCTCTGTGTGTCTACTGTAAACTGGCACAACACACCCACATGACACACACACACACACCCGCCCCATGCCCCTAAGTGCTAGGGATGTCCCCATTATGTTTTTGTTTTAAGCTGTCCGCCGTTAACCTTGCAATGCCCAGTTTTCAGCACGTGCTCCTGTTTTCCTGGATTTGCTAGCACCTCTTACGGCTGCTAGAGGCCAGTACTGTACCTGGCTAAAGAAGACAGACAGACAGACAGCAACAAGCACAGGCCTGTGGCTCACGCTGGCTCAGCTTGTCTGAGTGTGGGAAGCTAAGCAGGGTCAGGCCTGGTGATTACTTGGATGGGAGACCCCTCCTCTAGTTTCCTGCACTGAGCAGGGGGTTGGACTCGATGGCCTTGTCGGCCCCTTCCAACTCTGTGATCTATGAATCTATGTACCTGGAAGGGAGAGCTGCCCAGCTGCCACACTTGCCTTGACCAGCAGAAGGAACGGATGGTTGAAGACAAACATCAGCAGCTCCCAATATTGGTTTCGCTGTGGGAAAACCACAGGGGGGAAGCAAGTGGTACAGCTTGAAAGTGGTTAGTAGGAGGAAGCAAGTGGAAGCAGCTTCCCCAACCTGGTGTGTGTGGTTTCCCCTCCCCCCGGATGTGTTAAGACTAAAAGCACCCGGACACACCGCACAGCTTAGTTAGGCCATGCTGGCTAGGGATGATGGGAGTTGTAGTGCAACACATCTGGAGATCATCGGGTAGGAGAAGGCTGCCGTAGAGGGACTCTCCTCTCCTGGGAAGTCACCAGAAGCAGGGAGCCGTGGCCCGCAGCTCCAGCGGTCCACACAGGGTGGGCACTCAACATTACTGGCTTTTCATTGTGCAGAACTACCAGCCGAGGTAACCAGTGGCATTTCAGACGTAGACTGGTACCTGTATACGCAGCTCGCCCAAATGCAGGGCTCACAGAGTGCAGGAGGGAACTGCCTCCACCCCCGGCCCACCATTTCGCTTTGGGCTGCACCCCCCACCGCTCCTCCTGCAAGCCGCCATTTTGCAGCTTGTTCTGGGTGGGGGACCTCCATGTTCTAGCCTAGCACAAAGAGAAAAAGCACCCGGACACACCGCACAGCTTAGTTAGGACCCGCTGCACCCACAGTCAGCATGACTTACGAGTGCCCTTCCCTAACCTCGTGCCTTCCAGGTGTGTTGGACTGCAACTCCCATCAACCGCAGCCAGCATTGCCAATCTTTCCCCAGCCTGGTATGATGGGAGCTGTAGTCCAACACATACGGAGGGTACCAGGTCTGGCTGGTTTAGAGGCAAATTAGGAATTCAAGCCTGCAGTTGGGTTTTGCAATAAGGAACCAAAGGATGGGAGCTGTTCCGGAAGAACCAATCCAGATCATTTCAGTGTAGCGTCATGTCTGCGGCATCAGTACTCTTTGCTAGCTAAATCCATCCACAACACACATCCCTTATACCAGTGTTTCTCAACCTTGGGTCCCCAGATGTTTTTGGCCTACAACTCCCAGCATGCCCCAGCCAGCTATGCTGGCTGGGGCATGCTGGGGGTTGTAGGCCAAAAACATCTCGGGACCCAGGGTTGGAGAACACTGGTTTAGATTCTAGAAGACACTTGGTGAGGCTCCGGAATTGTGGGGGCCTTTCATTTCTCCAAAGACACATGGGTTTGCCTTTTGGTTGTAGGCCAAAAACATCTGGGGACCCAAGGTTGAGAAACACTGCCTTATACTCTGCAGCGCTCCCAGAATGTCCCTCTTGTCACATAGACTTCCAACTCTTTCTGAATAGCACGTTGCTTCTTGATGCAAGAGACTTGTCCATCACGGTCTCCCCAGCTTGCGCCCCCCCCCCCCCGAGCTGGACCTCCTTCCCAAACTCTGACATGACCAGGGACTGAGGTGAGCAGCACTACATACAACATTTTGCATCTTCGGATGGGGTTTTTGCTGGCACGCTGTCAGCAGCCAGGGAATACAATCAACAGCAGTAGATAGCTGCTGAAGCTGAACCCCGACAAGACCGAGGTACTTCTGGTGGGGGACAAGGGAAGGTTAGGGGATGTTGACCTGGTGCTGAATGGGGTACATCTACCCCTGAAGGACCAGGTCCGCAGCTTGGGGGTCATTCTAGACTCCCAGCTGTCCATGGAGGCTCAGGTGGCAGCTGTGAGCCGGGCGGCGCTGTATCAACTCCATCTGATACGGCAGCTGCGCCCCTACCTTCCTAATCACCTGCTCCCATCAGTGGTTCATGCCTTGGTCTCCTCTCGCCTAGACTACTGTAATGCGCTCTACGTGGGGTTACCCTTGAAGACGGTCCGGAAGCTTCAGCTGGTACAGAACGCGGCGGCTCGCCTGATTAAGGGCAGCCGCCGGCGTGATCACATCACGCCAGTGCTCAATGAGTTGCACTGGCTACCAGTTGCTTGCCGAGCTGAATTCAAGGTGTTGGTTTTGACCTTTAAAACCCTACACGGCTCCGGCCCAGCTTATCTCAAGGAGCACCTCCAGCAACATCAAGTAGGCCGCTCAACAAGGTCTGCCACGGACGGCCTTCTCCTTATCCCATCAGCCAGAGCAGCCAGGCTGGTGGGGACTAGGAAGAGGGCCTTCTCTGTGGCGGCCCCCACATTATGGAACTCCCTCCCTAGTGACCTTCGCCATGCCCCCTCCGTGGTGAGCTTCCGCCGTGCATTAAAAACATGGCTGTTCAGGCGGGAATATGGGGTGGGTTAGGTTTTTAATGAGAATTTTTTATATTGTTTTAATTATTATATTTTATTGTGTTTTACTGTATTTTAATTGTACATCGCCCAGGGTGGCCGGGTGACCAGCCAGATGGGCGATTGATAAATATAATAAATAAATAATAAATAAATAGCAGAACAAGCACGGCTGCTGTTTCATCGCATACGCAGGACTTCAGGGGAGCCCCACTTTAGGTCCATGCCTCTTTGCAGCCACTTTCAATGTTCCCATGGCTCGGTCAAACAAGGAGTTGGCCAAAAGCAGCCACCGTCCAGGGCAGACGTAACGTGGGCTTGTAAATAATGTTTGCTCTTTTTGGAAGATGATCTAGGCTGGCCTGAAGAGCAGCAGAGCTGGCTCTGCCATTAGGCAGGGGAGGTCAACTGCCTCAGGGGCAGATTTTAAGGCACCAAAGGGCAGCAAATGGACAGTTGTTTACTGCCCAACTGAAGTGAGGCCTTTGGTTTGATGACTGGCCCATTTTGAATGTCACCTGTCAGTCAGTAACACCAGGGGTGCTCCCAGGCGAGGCTTTTACTGCGCAACTGCCCCGCCTCATTTACAGAATTTTACAGGGGGTCCAGACATGGTTGTCTTCTATTTCTAAGCCCCTCACATTTTCCTGCTGCTTCTTTCATCTTTCTTACCACAGAAAGTCTGGTAAAGAGTAAAAGACAAGAGTAACTGCACAATGCCTTTTGACTGGTAGCGCAAGCAAGCCCTCCCTACGGCAGCACCCCCAGACCTCCGCTGAATGTCGAGATAGCAGAACAGAATGGCTACACGCGTTCAGAACATGATTCTGTGCTTCAAGACAGAACAGCGGCTCAACCCAGCCAATCCCTGCTTACAAATGGGGGAGGAACACAAAATCCAAGGCACTGTGACGTTCCCCTTGGAAGACTGCAATACAAAGTGATAGGTCCCTTGAAAAACTGCGGCATTGGAATCAGCTCAATTGGGGGGTGGAAAAGTCTGGTGAACTCGCCAAGTTCGACCACCACCACCCCCAAGGCTCCGCTCGCCCTACCTTTCCCCCGACTCGACTCGCATTCTCGCGAGCCAAGCTCAGGAAGCGACTTCCGGTTCCCAGTGCTACATTGTTTACCTAGAAAATGGTGTAAGATACTGTGAAGGATCAGCAACAGGATCCTTTGCGTGAGTTCGGCAATTATAGGGTTAACCGGCAATGAGATACGGTCTGTATCGGCTTTCGCGTACAAGAGGAAAAACCACAGCCCTTTAAATGGCCAAATAAGGCTTTTATTTGTTTATACAATAACACAGCCGGAACTAGCAGCTCTTTAGGAATACTACGCTGTCAACACGACCTTAGTTGACCCCCGTCTTACCCAATGAGCAGGCTCCCAGGCTAGCAGATTGAATCAGGTCAATATCCTCACATCAGAGACAGTACTCTAGTCAGTTTCAGCCCAGCTCCCGATCGGCGCTTCCTGGATGAGAACGGTGTACCCGGACAGCTTGCTTTCAGGTGGATCTGGTCCTGGCGTACCCGTGGTTCCCAACAACCAACTACCGGAAGGGAGAGGGGTTTTCTACCCCGGATTTCCCGCTCTCCCCGCCCTCTGGGTCAGGTGGGGGCTTATGCCTGCCCCTTCGTTTTAGGTGGGCTTATTCCTGCCCGGGAAGAAGGTGACTTAGTGGTACTTTGCAGCTCTTTGAGACTGCCCTGCTTGTTGATGGTCCTTGATGGTCCTTCCTGGACTTTTGTGGATCTCTGCCGAGGCCCTCCTTTGTTGGGGCTGACGACTTGTCTGGTTGCTTCCCTGGTGATCTCATCCCTCCTCCCTCGCCCCCTCCCTTAGGGGAAATGTGTGTATGTGTGTGTGTCTGGGGTTTGGGCTTTCTCCACAGATACGTTAAAAACAGCCGCAATTTGCGTAACTTGCGGCCATTTATAACGTATCTTATGCCATTTTCTACGTGAACAATGTAGCACTAGGGACCCGGACGTCCAGTGAGTGCCTCGGCCGGCACTTGTACACTTGGCTCGGCTCCTGCGGCAGCAGCGCTCAGCTTCCGCCCGGCCAGTCACCCACCCCCACATCCAGGACAGCGCGGGTCATTCCATGTAAAATCAACCAAAAAAAAATGAAAAATTTACCTCATCATCTGCGATTTTTTAAAACACTGGCATACTGGTAGACCAGCATGAGAAATGAACATACACCAAATTATAGGTCATTATACCTCACGGTTCAAAAGTACAGTGTGCTCAAAAAATGCCCAAAACATGATTTTTCAGCATTTGTGACTACACAAAAAGTATCATAGCTTCCTTCAGAATTGACCTAGAAAGTAAATCATGGTGTCATATGAAAGCTCTCGAACTACCCTTTTATTTGATATGTAACATGAAGCATGCATGTGAAATAAAATATTCAAGGTCATAGTTTCTTTAATTTGACCTTGAATTCCAAAAAAACCAAATGTTTTTTTTTGCTCGATTTTTTTCCTCAGATAACCCATGTTTACCTTGAGTATATGTACCGATTACCAGAACGGGGTTCCGAACAGTTCAGAAGATGTGAATGTTCTTATACATGCACAGTACCTCCCTACAATAACTTCACCCCCTTATACACACTTAAAACAGATTTTTTTGGAGGGAAATTAAACTTAAGCCCGCCCTCTCCCTTCCGGAGCTTCCGGGGCCTTCAGGCTGAAACCAAACCAGGCATGGGTAGGCCTCAAACCTTCACAGAGATATATCTCTTTGGATGTCTACATTAAATCAAGCTTTATTCACAGATTCTGATAAGAAAGAAAAAGGCAGGCCTGAAGCCGTGACAAGTGCCGACCCCACTTCTGCTGCAATGTGTTCATGACTTTTCAAATTGTTCAATTGCTGCACACCATTTCTACAGGTAGCATAACTAAGATCTATAATTTCCCTGATGGTGCAGTAGCACAGTATAAAAACGGTAAAAACTTCAACAACTTAAGTAAGCATAAGTCAGATTTCGGTATCGATGCAGAATGGCACTTCTTTGCTACATCGCATGGAAAAGGGCCTTGTGATGGTTTGGGTGGCACTGTGAAAAGGTTAGCTGCTAGAGCAAGTTTGCAGCATCCGTATGAAAAACAAATCATGACCCCTCATCAGCTCTTTGATTGGGCAAAGGAGAACATCACACAGGTTGCATTTCAATACACCACAAGTAAAGATTATGAACTGGAAGAAAAGCTTCTGAAATGTAGCTTCGAAAATTCAAGACGATTCCTGGGACACAGAAAATTCACGCTGTAATTCCATTAACAAAACACACTGTTGCTACTAAAATATATTCATTTCAATGCGAATCCAGAAAAGAGACAGTGACTATTAAAGAAGAACTGGAATTGCAAGAAATATGAGGATTTGTTACATGCGTTTATATCTCACAATGGTTGTTAGGTTGTGTTTTACAAACACATGATCAGAGAGCAGAAGTGTTAGTGAGCTTTCTTCATCCAGCTGGACCAGCAAAATCTGGATACATACATTTATGTATCCAGATAAACAAGATGTCCTATGGATACCATCTTCAGATGTTTTGACAAAAGCTGATCCTTGTTGCCCAACAGGGCACTTCTATACACTAACAGACAAAGAATGTCAAAAGCAGCAACTTATTTTTTAATAAGCAGAACAAGTTCACCAAATCTTAAGCAATTTGCTTTCAGTTGGAAATATTCTTTGATTTCATACCAGAATGACCACCCAGAGGAAGTATCATTATTCTACACAAAATGTCAGAAGTATGCTATTGCGAATAAGAATACCTAATTTAGAGCTGCACAATTATGACAGGGTAGGTAGCTTGTACTTGTGCACAATGTTTTATTCAAAACCTAAGTGATAATGCATATTTTCTTAAGATACGTACAGTGAGATAGCAATTCATATGAACTATGATGCATACACACAGAGCACCCCAAAAGATGTAACTCGTTTTCTGTTAAGAACCCCATTTTGAAAATTGGTACATGTATTAAGCACTGTCAGATGAAATACTAAAACAAAAATCATGGAGAAAATTTAGTTTTTGCAGAATTCAAGGTCAAATTTTACTATTTGACCTTGAATATATATTTATTCCAAAAAACCACTTACCGGTATGTTACATATCAAATGAAAGAGCATTTCAAAGGCTTTCCATCAACACCATGATTAACTTTCTAGGTTCTGTAGAACTGGAATTACTGCAATTTGAATGTTGTCCGACACACAAAAATTAACATTTTTCTTCATATTTTTGATTGCCATATCTCCAAAAGGTTTTGTCCCAGAAGTCTAATTTTTGGAGCAGCTTTTTTTCTCAGCAGACCAAACAAGTTCACCAAGTTTTTTTCAAAATCCGTGACAGTCAGGTAAATTCATTGGTTGATTTTACACATCATGACCCGCACTCTACAGATCAAGTACAAACCCTAGCTTGTCCAACAGACCCATTTTCAAAGGGGAGGGAGGATTCAGAATAGAACGCAATGGAACATCTGACATGAGGCCCCCTAAACACCAACCATTACCAGTTGTTATATTTTTATTGCCAGAGGAAGGGGGTATCATTTGCATTTTCTGCCTCAGGCATTCCTGGGAGCCTGGTTTGCTTCAGTAGAGAGAAAAGGCGTGCAATGAGAGTTGTGAGCAGCCAAGACTAGGCATGGGGAAGGCGTCTCAGAGCAGCTCCTAACTGCTCACTAGGGGGACCTTAGACGATTCATGCCTCTCACACCCTCTCCCACCCTCTCACACTACCCCCCCCGCCGGAAACAGAGGGATAATAATCTTGACCTGCCTTACAGGTAAGCTGCTGTAAGGATTACTGAAATAATGCATGTGAAGCACACACTTCAGATCTGCACTGAGGATTCATTATCAAATTATTAACCACACACCATCCGCTTTCTAGAGCCACCTCACCTGCCTTTGCTCCGGAACACCTGTCTAGGGTCAAAGCCACCCAACTAGGAGCAAGTTGGACACCGCGCTGTTCGGAAAATGACGTTTTGCTATGAAAAGTGGGTTCCATGGATTCAAAATTTGACTATTATGCACTGACGCCTTCAGCGTCCATGATGAGATCCAGTCCAGCCACTCAGTGGCCAAGTTTCTTTTCTCCCACATCTCTTGCACAATGAAACACAGTTTTCAGAGCCAGGAGGTCTTCGTGTGTCACTGACACGCCACTTCCAAGCCAGGGAAGAAAGAGCATTTTGGCTCTTCGGGCCCATGAGATGCAGGACTCTTCACAAAGCAAAGGACTTAAATGCCCACGTTGGGGTCTAAACAAGAGGAGCTTACCCGCGAAAGCTGCAGCAAGCTGGACCCAGTGGCCACTCTGACAATCCACACATTCCCCAAGCCTTAAGCTCAGCCACCTGACTGCGGTCCCTGCTGGGGAGAGACAATGCAACAGCGTCTTCCGCAAAATTGCTGTGGGAATTACCAAGAATGCGCTGTGAAAAAAGGACCTGGTTTGCCGCCCATGTCTTGGACTACCATCCCGGATCCAATTCAAACCCAGGTCTACTCCCCACTACCTACAGCAGCTCTCGGTTAAAAGCATGCAAGCCCCGAGAAGACTCGGGGCCCATGCTTACGTCAGGAGGCGGCAGCTCCCTGTGGCTACCCCAACCGGCAAAAGCTGCTCACCACTGCACATATTTGCTCCAGCACACTGAGAAGCACCACATCAGCACTACCCACCCACAGGAATGTGGAGTGCTGGAGAGAGAAAGCGTTCCTCCACCCCACAGGGGTGACATCACAGCAGCTTCTATAAGGCATCTGTAAAGCAAGAACGGGCTCCGGGTGTCAGGCCTGGAGGGGGGAGACCCAGCCGCCCAGCCATGACGGCAGCACCCAAAATCTCTTTCTTTTCCAAAAAGCAGCTGTGGGCAGGGGGAGGATTTGGATCAGAGCCATAGTGCAGGAAAGGGTTCAGCTCTCATCCCACCCCCACCTCCTAGAGCTGCTATTAGCTGCGTGGCAAGAAAACATGCCAAAACCCCTGCACTGCACTGGGGAATGTGGCGTGGGGGCGGGGGCGAGGACGAAGCCTGCCTGCCTGCCCCGGGCTGCAGCAGCCCCCGCCCCTCACATGCAGTCTGGCCTACGGATGCCCTCCAGCCGGTGTTAAAATGGTCATGGAAGGAAACAGGCTCCTTGGGCAGAGGAAGCAGCTTCCCAAAGCTGAGGGGAAGAGCACCGGGTGGGCCTTCAGGTGCCTAGCCCCCCCCCCCCCCCGCCCCGGCCAGATGTCATGTCTGTCTCCACAGAAGTGGGAAGCTGACAGACCCTGGGTGGTCTCATCCAGGAGAATCTCTGCTCTGTGTTTTGTCTGCAGCTCCAAGTGCTAAGGGCCGGAGCCAGCGTGGGCTTCGGCTGCAGCGGCAGAGACCTCTTGCCCTCCAGGGCTGTAAAGCTGACAGCTTTCCCTGAAGCCACACACAATCCTCATCATCATCATCGGCCATTCTTTCACCAGAAGCCGCAGCCAGCTCTGAGCAGATCCAGCTGTTTAGAGTTATTTCTAATTTTAGCTCATTGCCTTTTCATTCAAGGATCACGTTTTGTCATTTGCTAGCCTGGAGAAAGGGACGGAGGCCAAGAATCCCCAGCAAACTCCTCAGCCCGCCCTCCACTGTGGTAGGAAGTCACAGGAAAGCCACTAAACACAGGGGGGAATCAAAGCAGGAGGCAAAGCCAAAGGCAATAGGCGGCCTGAGGCTTGGGCTGCATTTTCTCGCTTCTGCAAACCTGATTGTGGGCTGAGAGAAGTGATATGTAGAGCAAGTTGAACTCTTCTAAAAACAAAGCTGTCAACAACTTTGATACAGTACCATCAGTAAACACGAGCTCAACACAAGCAAAAAGCCTCGAAGGCCGTTTGCCCCAAAGACCTTACAATATAAATTTGGGCAGTGCGGACTAGCAAATGCTCCGGAGGCAGCTCAGGCTCCCTCACCCCAAACTGGCCAAGGCTAGAATATACAACACTATCTAGCAAGAACATAAGATCCATCTAGTCAAGTGTTCTGTTTCCAACAGCACCCAGCCAGGTAAGACTTCCTGTGCCATGTTTAATGCACAAACTGTTTTATTCTGCCACCCTTGAAACCACCCTGCATAGAGGGCACTGTCATTTCCATTCTAGAAATATGGACCTGAGAGAAAGACATGCCCAAAGCCAACCAATGACCTTTCATGGTCAGCAGGGTTCTGGACCTGGTCTCCAGGCGGGCCCAAGCCTACACCACTCTACTACTACTTCTGAACACTTATCTGAGGCCGAGAGTGTGCAAGGAGCTATCCACATCGGAGGAGTGACACAGTCTTTGCCCTGGGAGCTTGCAATTCACATGAGTTGCCCTGGACAAGACTGGGATTAGGGGTGGACTCAGGAATAGACATGGGGAAGAAGGACCTAATAGCAACAAAGGGGTCCAGTTAGGTGAGGCTCAGGTTGTTTGGGGAAAGCTCTGCCTGTTACACAGCTGGGTCCACAACCATGCATCCTACTGAGGGCCAATGCGCACATTACACAGCAGCAAACACATCTGCCATAGCCAGTTTCAAAACATTTCCTGTGTAAATGCCACCAAAAAAAAAAGAAGAAAAGTGTGAAGCATCTCCAGGTCACAGCTACTTCTTGTGCTAGACCAGGGCACTCCAACCTTGGGTCCCCAGATGTTGCTGGCCTACAGCTCCCAGCATACCCAGCCAGCATAGCTAATGGCAAGGGGTTCTGGGAGCTGTAGTCCAGCAACATCTGGGGACCCGAGGTTGGAGAGCCCTGTGCTAGACAGACGGACTGTAGCTCAGCGGTGGTGTCCCTGCTTTGCATGCAGGAGGTCCCAGGTTCAATCCCTAGCTTCTCAAGACAGGGCTGGATAAACCCCTGCCTGAAACCCTGGAGAGCCATTGCTGCCAATCAGTGTGGACAACATTGGGCTAGAAGAACCCACGGTTTTACTCAGCCAGTATAAGGCAGCTTCCTATTCTAACAGTCCCAGGTGGCCCTTTATATTTGAGATGAGAAAGAAGCCATTGGCTCCAGGGCAAAGAAGAACATCCTCCAGCACAAGACAGGAGAATGGAAGAGGCTGGGAGTTGCAGCATCAAACTGCCAATGGCTTAAGCCAGTGTTCTCCAACCTTGGGTCCCCAGATGTTTTTGGCCTACAACTCCCAGCATGCCCCGGCCAGCTGCGCTACGCTGGCTGGGGCATGCTACGCTGGCTGGGGCATGCTGGGAGTTGTAGGCCAAAAACATCTGGGGACCCAAGGTTGGAGAACACTGGCTTAAGCCAACCAAGGAGCATGAGAGTTAAGAGGGAATCATCCCACTGAACTCTGTGCTACCTTGAGTAGTTTCATCCTGCTCATTCATTCACTATGGACTCAAAGCTTTGAAGGTATTTTTTGTTGGTCCAAACAGCAGCTGTAGCCCTTGCTCAGAGCCAGCCACTGAGGCAAAGTCCTTACCTGAGCACTGACTCCTCACACGGAACAAAAGATCAGAGCTTGGGAGCAGAACGGATAGCTGGACAGGTAGCACTACCAACATGCCCCCAACAAAGAGGAAATGGCTATGAGATCAGATCTCTCTCTCTCTCTCTCTCACACACACACACACACACACACACTCACTCACACACACACAGACTAACTCAATTGGCATAGACGCAACAGGAAGTGTACTCAGACAGTCAAAGAGAGGATCAAAGAAGGAGTGCCTGGTCTTGGAGGCAGCAACAACCCAAGATCCAAAGCCTAGGAAGAGGTTGGACAAACAAGAAGTACAAAATAAAAAGATGATGGTCTCCATCTCCTCCCCTAGTGAAGGGCTGTGATAGAAACTTACCCCTCTTGCTTTGGAGAAGCTTACAGAGATCAGCCAGGGCGGTCAGTGCCCGGGGCTGAGGGGAGAGCTGCCATAAAGGTGTGAAGAAATGGGCCAAATTAGCTCCTCCAGCCTAGTCTGCCTAGAAAGGCATGGCCTACTTGGCCCAGGACCTTCCAGAGCAGACATGGGTAGCTTCTCTAGAAACATGTGGAGTGAGAACTCTGAGACAAAGCTGCCGCTGCCACTCTGCAGTTATTGTATCTGGGATATTTAAATTCCACTTTTTAGTCCAAAACAGGCGACCCTCAGCAATCTCTATTACAGCACAGTTGTTTAGAAGGAAACTGTCCCAAGACATCTTGCTACCCCAGGTGGCTGCACACTGTATGATCCCATGTTATGTTGTAGGTGATACCAGGCTGCGCCTCTGGAAGCAGCTGCCATTTCCCTGGAAAACGGCACATGACAGACGGAAGGGGCAGATTTAGGAAAAGGGAGGCCAAACAAAACAGAGCAAGATGGAGAATAAGGTGAAGTGAAAGATACTGACCTGGTTTGCATGACATGGCTGGCTCAGCATGGGTTATTTAATCCACTATGAGGCACAGCACATGTGGCTGCCATTTTCCATGTGCAACCCTGATCGGGGCAATAAGGACTTGCGCAAATCCGGCCATCATGGGTTATTCAAGGGTTAAACAAGCCTCACATAACCCTACTACTAATCAAGGGTTATCCAAGGGTTATTTAACCCGCAAATAAAACGATGGCCAGGTTCGTGCAGTATGGCACAACTCCCAACCGCCCCAATCAGTACAGTCATGCCTTGGATTGAGAGCATAATTCGTTCCGGAAACGTGCTTGTAATCCAAAACACTCTTATATCAAAACGAAACCCCCCCAAAAAAAATTTGTACAGAGATTTTTAATTTAAGCCGTACTACAGTACTTGTATTGCAAGACGTCGCTTGTATATCAAGTAAAAAAAAATTAAATAAATATTTAAAAATGTGCTTGTCTTGCAAAATGCTCTCAAACCAAGTTACTTGCAATCCAAGGTATTACTGTAGTTGCATATTCAAAATGGCACCTGCACATGCCACAGCTAATCCTCGGTTAAATAATGACCCAGGATGAGCCAGCCGTGTTGTGTGAACAAGCCCATTATATCAGCTTTCCCCAGCCTGATGCCCTCCTGATGTGTTGGGACTACAACTACCACCATCCCCAGCCAGCATGGCCAAAGGCTGGGGGTGATGGGAGTTGTAGTCCAACACATCCAGAGGGCGCCATGCTGGGGAAGGCCGCATTATACAGTCGAGTGCGGGGGGGGGGGAGCCATAAAGCTGGGCATGCTGGCTGGCTGGGTATGCTGGGAGCCGTAGGCCAGAAACATCTGGGGACCCAAAGTTGGAGAGCCCTGCAGCAAGTGTATTCCAGCAGAAGGAAATTCACTCAATCAGAGCTGGGAGCAACTTCATAGGTCTTCCAGCCTCTTCTTACTGACACGTTATATCAGATGTACACTGGACACACCCATCCTCTTTACCTGTTAAACTTAAGGCTAGACTACAGGTATTAAATGCTTGAGGCCTGCCCTTGGCCATGGTTTGGAAGTTCAGCCCATCAGACTAGTGGCCCAGCATCTGCACTGGCTTCCTAACGTCTCCTGCCAGGCCCAAAGCAAGATGCCAATTAGAACCTTAAACCCCATATATCTGAGACACCACTGGTCCCACTGCAATGACAAAGATCAACCGAGCACACCCTCCTCAATGTACCATCTACCCGCATGCCACATTACAATGCAGTGGAGCACATGCTTTGCATACAGAAGGTCCCAGGTCCAATTCCCAGCATCTCCTGGTAAGCAATTCCCACTTTAGCCTTTGGCGAGCCGCTGCCAATCAGAGTCAACAACACAGCAGCTAGGTGGATCAGTGGTCAAACACTGAATGAGGCAAACCCATGTGTCTTTGGAGAAATGAAAGGCCCCCACAATTCCGGAGCCTCACCAAGTGTCTTCTAGAATCTAAAGCAGTGTTCTCCAACCCTAGGTCCCGAGATGTTTTTGGCCTACAACTCCCAGCATGCCCCAGCCAGCATAGCTGGCTGGGGCATGCTGGGAGTTGTAGGCCAAAAACATCTGGGGACCCAAGGTTGGAGAACACTGATCTAAAGGTTTGCTTTTGGCTGGCTTTTGATAGACAGGGCAAAGGGAGGGGCAGAGACGTAATACCTTCTAAACACTCTTTCATTTCATGCCTTTAACATTTGTACCTGCCCTGATCCCTTGGGATGGGGAAGGTGACAGATAGGCTTTTTAAGCCCTCTTGTTTGTGACCACAAAGGAACTGCTCTCTTGCTTCCCGGTGAAAGCCTTTCAAACATGTGAAAACTGTAATTATGTCTCTGCTTGATCCTCTTTTTGCTAGGCTCAATTTGTCCCATTTGTCTAAACCTCCCTCAAATGTTACCAAGAGAGGAGGAGGGAGCCCCATGGATAGGCACAGACAGGACATGGCCTACCTCATGGGCCACAGAATGAGGGTGCTCAGGAGAGAAAGAAAAGTGGTGGATGCTAGCAGCGGCAACCCTGATAGTTTGGCTTCCAGTTTCAGTGCCTCACCGACAGGGGAAGTCTTGTGATGGCTTTGAAGGCATGTTGGCAAGCACAAGGGGGGTCGGGGGGGGGAGGGGGCCCCAGGATATTTGCGTTGGTTAGAGAAGCCAATGAGGATGTCCTCTCACCAACTGCAGGAAGATGGCTTGCCCAGGAGGACTGAGCAGCATAGGAACTGCATTGCCAACCAAAAGGCTGACACATCCCTCTCCCCCATTTCGGCAGATTGTTCAACCAAAAGTTATGCTTTTAAAAACAAAGACAGCCATAAGGGGAAAAAAATGTCCAAAATCGAAAGCTGCACAATACATACCTTTATTAGGACAAACCGTCATGCCACAACTTTGAATGCTTGCACACTATTTTGTGACATTTTGATTGGTTGTTGTAACAAAGGTATCTGGACCTTTTAAAAATGTCTCCCATCTTTGTTGTTCTCCTCCAAAGTCCCTCCGGTGTCACAGCTCTCTTAAAATGTGATGGCCAGAACTGTTCTGGCCATAGAGATGAAAAGCTGTCACCGTGTTGACACAGCAGTAGCAGGAGACTTCCACCAGCAGAAGCTGATCCGGTAAAAGGCACACAAGCATTCTGAATGACACACAACTTTTCCATCAGAAGGACAGAAAGGTCACCAATTCACCCTCAGTATACCTTGAGAAGCTCCAAACAATCAATTTTTAGTTAATTTCAAATGGTGCTTCCAAACAAGGTGCACTCTGCATGAGAAGAGAAGGCTGTCCTAAGCACACTTCCTTGGAAGAAAGTTCCACTGAATACCTGTAAATACATGGAAGATTTAAGCACAAGCTGCTCCAAGGTCGAAGTGGCCACACAGCATGAAAGCCTCTGGTGCACACACAGAGAACAAAGCATTAGCCAGTATGGGAGCTACAGAGGCTTTTAACTTCCTTGTTGTATAATCTTGGCTTCTAGGATCCTTACAACTTCTATAGATGCTACAGACTGCATACCACTGCACTTTAAAGCCAAGAGGCAAGCAGCTCTTGGCTGTAGCACAGCTTTGCCCAACCTGGAGCCCTCCAAATGTGCTGGACTACAACCCCCATGATCCCCAGCCAGCACACCCAATGGTTGAGTTGGCTGGGAGATTGTGAGAGTTGTAGTCCAGCACCTTTGGAGGGCTCCAGGTTGGGGAAGGCTGCGGTAACAAGTCCCCTGCGTTTACAGCTCGACCTTTGGGTTTTTTTTAAAAAACACCTGACACCTTGATTGTTTCATTTTGCAGGTGCTTTTTTCATTGTTATTTCTCTTCAAAGCCAGCCTGAGCACACAAGCAACCAAAGCAGAAATGTTTTTAGCAGTGACTGTGAAGCAAAGCATTTACAACACAGAGGAAATTCCTACCAAATGGAACAGGCCTTATGCCTAGTACACATGTACAGACTTAGCATTTTTCCTTTGCCTTTTTAGTTACTGGGATTTAAAATGGGTTTTAACACGGTTTATTCCTTTTTGTTGCATTTCTATCCTGCCCTTCCTCTAAGGAGCTCCGGGTGACACCGCAGCCCCACAACCACCCTGTGAGGTTGAAAGAGGACAATTTGTCAAGGCTGTCCCATCACTCACTTCCCGTAGCTTCAGAGCCCAGCGGGGATTTCAGTGCGAGCATTAGCAACCTTTCAGACTTAATGGATTAACAGCACAATCCTGTGCATGTTTCCTTGAAAGTAAGTCCCATTGATTTCAATGGGGCTTGCTCCCTAGCAAGTATCTATTTGGGATACTGAAATCTACCTAGATGTAAGTCCCAGTGAACTCCGTAGACATCCTCAGCGAGTCCTGCACAATTCAAAAGGGCAACTAATCTCCTCCCAGCCTTCAACACTACCACCACCCACCACCACCACCTCGATGTCCCTCAAGCATTCACACAAGCAGCTCTCAGAGAAGCTCCATTCAAACATTTGCTGCTTCTCACCTCCAGGGGGGAAAACTCATATCAAGGACTGAAGGCAGCTGTAAAGGAACTGAGGAAGTAAGGATTGCAGTAATGGGGGGGGGGGCAGATTAGGAACCATCAGGATGGGCCTGAAGGGGGCTGCCACAAAGGCAAGAATGTAGGTTTGGGGATTTGGGATCCTCATCATCATCCAGTACAGCATTTTTAGTCATAAGCCTTACAACAACCCTGTAAGGCAGCTATCCCCACACACACACACACTACTGGAGGGCGGGACCAAGGCTGAGAGAGAGAGAGAGAGAGAGAGAGAGAGAGAGAGAGAGAGAGAGAGAGAGAGTGGCTTCCCTAAGGTCACCTAGTCAGTTCATGGCAGAGGTGGGATTCAAACCAGGGACTTCCCAATTCATAGCTCTGCCTCCAAGCCACTACACAACACCAGCTGCTCAAGACCTGACTGGCTGAGCCCAGAGTGCATGGACAGACAGCCCAAAAAGTTTCAGAACCCTTCACACAAAGGAAGATTAACCCTTAACCCATTTGGTATTTCTATGACTACGGCTGGACACACGGCACTCCTGGCCAGTGCTGGATACAACAACTTGGGCCTTTGCTCGCCTGTTTGCATGTCACCATAGCGAAGCTCATCTCCATACACTCCCTAGGGCACTTCTGTATGGCCCTTGTTTGAACCACAAGAATCCTACTAGTTGTTTCTAGCTCTCACAATCTGAGAGTGAGTGGGTAAATGTAGCATGGCACACCACCCAATTCATCATTTGTGTTTTTTCATGTGCATGATTTCCAGGCCAATATTAGAATCATAGAAAAGTAGAGTTGGAAGGGGCCTACAAGGCCATCGAGTCCAACCCCCTGCTCAATGCAGGAATCTAGGTCAAAGCATCTCTGACAGATGTCTGTCCAGCAGCACCTTGAATGCCTCCAGAGTGGGAGAGCCCACGACCTCCCTAGGTAGTTGATTCCATTGTCTTATTGCTCTGACAGTCAGGAAATTTTTCCTGATGTTTAGGTGGAATCTAGGTTCCTGTCACTTGAGCCCATTATTCCGTGTCCTGCAAACTGGGATGAACGAGAAGAGATCTTTGCCCTCCTCTGTGTGACATCCCTTCAAATACTGGAAGAGTGCGATCATATCTCCCCTCAGTCTCCTCTTCTGAAGGCTAAACATGCCCAGTTCTTTCAGTCTCTCCTCATAGGGCCTTGTTTCCAGTCCCTTTATCATCCTTGTTGCCCTCCTCTGAACCCTCTCCAGTTTGTCTATGTCCTTCTTAAAGTGAGGTGCCCAGAACTGGACGCAGTACTCAAGATGAGGCCTAACCAGTGCCGAGTAAAGGGGAATTATCACTTCCCGCGATTTGGAAGCTATACTTCTATTAATACAGCCCAAAATTGCATTTGCCTTCTTTGCAGCCACATCGCATTGCTGGCTCATATTCAGTTTGTGATCTACCACAATTCCAAGATTATCAAGGCTTTCCCAAGCCAGACCCCTTACTCACACAAGGGCCTCAAAGCATGCCACCTCCCACAAGGCACAGGAAGGATAAATGGAGGCCAAGGCAAAGGCAAGCGCCTGGCCAGGAATGGGCAGAGCACAAATACCCCCTCCTCGGTCCTAGGCCAGGGCTCTGAGGAATGGGCAAGATTTCCACCAGGCTGGATCCACCCCAGCTGGCTCTATCGATTCAAAGCAAGGTATTTTGCTGCCCTGCAATAATTAAGGATGAACCAATGATGCTGGAATAGACATGCAGGCTGTTAGGTCACCTATCCCAGCCACATCATGTCTGCCTGGAAAAGAGGGACAGAAATAAATAAAAGACTTTCTCCTCTGACAGGCAGCACCTAGAACAAGGGAGCAGAACCTCTTTCTTCCCCCGAGGGCTGTATTCCATTTCAGAGAAGTGAGGGGGAGCACATTCCAGGGGTGCCCCCCACATTCCAGGGGTGGGCGGGGCCAAAAATAACAGCATATTTTAGCCTAAAGCTCTTACCGCCAGTGACTCGGCTTGAGGAAAGCCGGCTCAACTTTTGAAAGGGGGGGGGGGAACTGCACTAAAGCCAGGGAAACACCAAAGGATCGGTGGCGGGGGGGGGGGGTAGGGGAAGGGAACGTGGCCATGGGGGGGGGGGGGGGGAACCCCAGAGGGCCAGTCTGGGCCGCCGGATTTGGCCCATGGGCTGGAGAAGGCTCTCCTCGGCCTTGCTATATGGCATCCTTTTATTTGGCAATACCGGGGGATGACCTTGGACCCCTGTGCGGGCACAAGCCACGGCCCCTCCCTGCCCGCGCTGGCAAAATCTCCCCCGGCCCGGCCCGGCCTGGCCCTACCTTCTTCCACGTCATTGCGGCACGCGGCCTCCAACAGCCGGATACTCTCGGGAAACACCACGCGTCTCTCCTTGCTGCAACCCTTTCTCTTCTTCTCCGCTCTGGCCTTCTTGCCCTGGCCGTCCTTCTCAAACTGCGCCCACATCTTCAGCTGCTGCGTGCGGCGCTTCTGGGCATGCTTCAGCCGCTCCTGCGTGCCCATCCTGCCCACCGCGGACATCTCAGCCAGCAGCTCCAGGTGCTCCGCCATGGCTGGGCTGCAGTACCTGTCGGGTTACCTGCGCTTCACAGTCGGGGAGATCCCAGAAGCATTTGGAACAGACCGGGGGAGGGGGCGCATGAAGGAGCCCGGGCCCCCAGCGGGCATCACCCAGCACCTCTTCAGAAGAGTTTCTCAAAAAGGCAAATGACTTATCGCCGCACGGACGGTGGCTGCTTGCTGACCCTGCTGCAACATCCCCTCTGCTGAAGGGGAGGCATCCTCCACGGCCACCCCTGAGCGGACGGACACGCAGCGGCCCCTTAAAACACCCGAAAGTCTCGAGAGCTGCGAGCCTCTCCCCGGGTCAGCAACCACACAGGCTCCCCAACAGCAAATCCCGGGCTGCCGCCAACTTTTGCCTCCCTTGTCAAACCACGCACGAACTGGTAGAAAGAGCGACTGCCATAAGCTGAAAGGCCACCTTTGCAAAACACCCCCAAAGGGGTCTTAGTCATGCTCAGGAGATGTTTCCATCGCCTGCTCAGCTTTACTCAATGGGCTAAGGAGAGAGCAGAGGCCAAGCCTGGAGCCGCGGGGGCTTTGCTCGCCCTTTCCCTCCATAGCACAGCCTGTCCAGAACACCCGAAGGCAACTTCCTATTGAGAAGAAGAGTGAAGCACAAATCCAAGTCCTTCAGTGCTTGCTAGCCGCTTTAATCCTCAGCCCCGAACAGCAAGGTAAGCCCATGTCTCAGCCCCCGCGCCTCCCGTTCAGGGTGCCGTGGATGGGCCCCCAGGTGCCTTCCGGCGGGGAATTACTACCGCTCAGGCTGTGCAATAAATCTTGTCACCCAGATAACAGGCAGCCTGCTGCCTCCCCCTGCTCACAGAGCAAGATCTCCGACAGCCAACGGGGGCAGGTCTCCTCGGGCTGCCAACCCACTCCAAGCTGCAACTGCCGAGCGGAAAAACTCCTGCCAGGACAAGGAGCCCGCGGCGAAGCCGAGAGCGCTGCCCATGACTGCACCTTCTTCCCAGGCGCAGCTCAGAACTGCCTCATAGTTTTTGCCATGATCCCCCCCACGAAGCAAACAGCCCTCAGTAGTTTCCAGACAGTTCTAATCTTGCCGCTGCTTTGGAACAAAATCCGAGGAGGAGGAGGCGTTTCCCTGGGGCCTTGGTCTCCGCGGCTCGCACTCTTTCACGTCTTGCATGAATCTCCGCAAACAGGCAGCAAAAGGGGGGGGGGGATCCCCTTCTTCCTCTGCTCCTCACCGCCAGCAACTCCCTCCGGAACGGTCCCCAAACCTTCAGCCAGTACAAGGTCCACCTGCCTGCACGCTCGCTCCCTCCAGCTACTCAGGAGCGCAGCAGAAGAAACTGGCTGTCCGGGGTGAGCTGTGCGCGCGGCAGACTCCGCCCTCCGGCCGCTCTCGCTGGCCACGGTTGTGCCACTCGGGCGCTGGGCTGAGCTTCCAGCCGCCCACTGCCGAGAGCACGCTCCCGGGATTCCTGCAACAGAAGGGGAAGAAGGAAGCCAATCAGAAGCGGGCAGGCAGTGTACAAAGAAGTGCCGGCAAGCGCCTAGCCCCTCCTTCCGCCTCACGCGTTCCTGGTTCTGCCCTGCCTTAATCTAGGATTAACCTACAATCAAAATTTAAGCAAATTACTTCGGAGCTTTGGCAGTGGGCAACTCAAAGCCTCTTTCTCTTCTCCCCACCCCCACCCCTCCTGCTCTCACCAAACTTGCAGAGCCATCTTCCTTTCAGGAGTGCTCAGAAAAATGCGCAAGGAAGCCAGCCCAACCGAATAGTCCTGCAATACACAGCGACCGCCCTGGCATTATGCAAACAAAAGGAGCAGGAGAAGAGACTCCTGACCTCTGGCCCACCCCCAATTCAGACAGGCCTGGTGCAGAAAGCCCCTCCCCGCACAGCCCTTGAAGAACAAAGGTTCACTGGTTCACTGTGAACCAGGAGACGGATTAGCAGCTTACCTGCAAAAATGTAACTGCATTCAGTGCCTGAGGGCCCCTTCCCATCTATATCAGATTCAGAGCGGGGGGGGGGGGTGAGAGAGAGGAAAAAACAGAAAGAAAAGGCTACCAGTCTCGTGTGTACTTTGCACCCCAGGGCTACGGCAGCAGTGCTTCCCTCCAATCCATTACCCAAGGATAACAAACAGTAATATATCTAAAGCGCCTTGAACTCTTCCCTAGTTATTGCCAATGACAATGCTTGTATATTGCCCATTAACGATAATTCTCTGGGCAGTTAACAATAATGTGGAAGAAGGTGGGGCTGGCTGGCCCGCCACCACCCCACCCTTACCTACCCCAAAGGAACCAAGACCCCCAGAGATCTCAAGGTACCAGACTGCCAAGCCTCAGCTTGTTAGGTGCCACAAGGCTCCCATGTTATTATTGCTGCAACAGACTGCAGACCAACACATCTATCCCTCTGGAACATGAGCTATCCTCACCGATAATTCTTTCCTTAGCCCTTTTAAAGAGCAAAGTATTTTGCAGTCTTTGTCCACACCATGACCCTGTGAAGCAGGCAACTCCTCCTCCCATTTGACAGACCGGGAACTGAGCCTGAGACGCCAGGAGTGGTTTCCCCCGAAGGCCAAGGGCCACCTCACTGGCCATGTCCACACTGCCTTTTTATCACCTCACGCCCACACGTGCTCCTGGCGAAGTGCTTGGGCATGAAAGCAAACAGCACACCTTACTGGAATTTTATACTCATAACAGTGTTTTCCAGTGGCCATGTTGCACTAACCCAAACACATATTTAAACTGTGGAAGTCGCTATCACAAGGGTAGTAGTAATGGCAACCAACTTGGATGGCTTTAAAAGGAAATCAAACAAATTAATGGAGGATGAGGCTATTGCTGGCTTCTAGTCCTGAAGGCTTTATGTCATCTCCAGTATGAGAGGCAGCATGGCTCTGAATGCCAGTTTCTGGGTAGCAAGAGCAGAAGGGTGCTACTGCGTGCATGTCCTACTTGTGGGGTTCCCACAGGCAGCTGGCTGGCTAATGTGTGAACAGAATGCTGGACTAGATAGACCCTCGTTCTGATTCAGCTTCAGCTTCAGGGCTCTTCTTATATCTTTAAACTAGCGCTTTTTTTCACCAGCCTGGAGAAAAAAATAAGTCGCCTACCAGGCACTTGAGTGTCACCCGGATGGCCTCTCTCAACACAGCAAGATGGCACTTGAGTGGGCACACATCCTGAAGCCTCCACAAAAGAACACATGCAGTGCAGGGGCTAGATGTGAGAGCCAGGAAGCCACTCACGTTACCAATGAACAGGGCAGGCCCATGAATACCGTATTTTTCCATCTATAAGACGCCCCCATGTATAAGACGCCCCTACTGGGCAGTTTCGCAACCGCGCGGTTCTCTCCTCGGCTTACTTCCGTGTATAAGACGACCCTCAATTTTTAGTCTAACAATTTTAGGAAAAAGTATAGTCTTATACATGGAAAAATACTGTAAATCCACACAGCTGCCACACCATGAGAACACTAGCAGAAAGCAATTTCCAGATGGGCACCTGTTGCAGCAAAAACAACCAAAAGTCTCTCTGTTCTCTTTAAGGTGCCACAAGGCTCTTTGTTGTTTCACTAGAAAGCAAGTCTTTTTTTAATTCAGCAGGACTCACTTTTGAGGAAATGTATTTGGCTTCAGGTGATAAAGGTAGCTCTGGAAACCGGTAAAATATCCAATTAGTTTCTACATTAGAAGGGGCTCTGCTATCCTGGACACCATCTTCACTATCACCACACTGGTCCCATAAAACTCTTGGAATGGAGAGGAGTCCAACCAGCACCTAGGTCAGCTCATATAAAGAAAACCTATAAACAGGATTGCGCATCTCCGATCACACTGTGCAAGGGCCAGAACTGGCACAGAATTCAACATCCTGAACAATCCCAGCTTTCATTTTTGTCTGCCTCCCACTAAAAAAAGTTTTAAGCTGGCTGCGAAGAGAGACTTTCGCACATTTGGGAAATGCATGGTACACCCTTCAGACCTGGGTTGGCGGTGGGAGAAGGGCTCAGGATTTCCATTGGACATGGGATGAGGTTGTTGTTGGCGGGGTTGAGTCTCCTAAATAGTTATTTGGAGCTCTCCATGACTAGCAGAACCAGAATTATGCACCAACAACAACAAGCAAATATATGCACATTTACACAATCTATGAAGGCTGCAAAAATTGACCTTTTCTGGCAGAAGAATTTGAGTTAAGCTGATGTATAATTTAAATCTTAAACACATGCAAGGGATACATAACCATGACTATAACCGACACCAGCCATCCAGATTATAATGCACCTTTTGTGGAACAGGAGTTGTAAGGTTATTATGTTCCTGAAATTCTCTTCTTAATATTGCGTGTGTGTGTGTGTGTGTGTATAGAACAAGTCCTCAGACCATTTCAAACACAATAAACACACACTGAAAACAAACGATAGGTACACAAATCTTAAAACAGGAAAACTAACTTTAAAAAATGTATCTAAAATTAAAATATTAAAATGATTAAAAATACAAATACCTTTTTATAAAAACCCATTATGACCCTGCAGTTATGTGGCTCATTTAGTCAAACAATTTTCCCTTGTCTATTTTCCTTAAACTGGCTGCCTTGACTGCAAAACGGGCAACCCTCTGAGTTACAAACTGATTAGATCCTTGTAAGAAAAATTTCAGCCTGTCCTCCACCACCCAGTTTCTCATTCAGCCAAGGAATGGGGATAAGCAGTGCTCCCTGCAACTAGTATATAGCCGGCATTCCATTAAGTCAGTGTTCTCCAACCTTGGGTCCCCAGATGGCATGCTGGGAGTTGTAGGCCAAAAACATCTGGGGACCCAAGGTTGGAGAACACTGCATTAAGTAGTGGGCCAGATCTTCCACTTCAGGTTCACCACATATACAAAGTCTGTCTTGCACTGGAGTGCCCTGGAATCTTCCTTGTTGCATCACTGAGTCCATCCTACTCAAATCGGAGACAGGTAAAGGCTATGCGGTGGCCTCTTCTCATTGGGAAAAAGATATTTTTCTTCTTGATATTGGGTTTTAGCCCTTGCAAGCCATTTCAGGCATCTTGTACTTGACAGAGCGGCAATGTCCATCTGTGCTCTGGTATCCAGTAATCTTTGTTTTTAAAATGTTTCTTATATTAAAACTAGAAGCGCTTAAACCCTCCAAAGCCATAATTTATTAACAGTTTGGGGAAATTGTAGAGCCAAGATTTTTCTAAGAACTTTACTGCCTGTTCACTTAGACATTTCTTTGGGAGACTGTCATCACTCATTTGAACCAGCTTGTACCAATAATTGGTGCAAGCTGGTTCAAATGAGTGATGACAGTCTCCAGCTTGCACCAATAATTCCCCTCGCTGGATCGTCACCTTGAAGTGGTGAGTGGGCTTGCGTGTTCCGATGAATCCTGTGAGCAATGCCGTCGGGAGCTATGTACTCCCAGTAGGGTCACCCATGGCGGTAAGGTCCGGGGAGAGGAACCAGACAAAGAACGATCCAAAACATAAAGTCCTCAACGGCAGAACAGGCGGAAGATAATTAAACCTAAATTACAACGGCTGTGAAGGCGGATGAAGGCTGCAGCAGAGAATGGTTTTCCAATCGTCAGGGTAACCGTGCCATTGGATCTCTGCCGTACTCTGTCAAGTTTGTGTGGTGATTCGTTGTGCACCGATCTCCCCACATAAAACAGTTTCACGCACAGGCGTCTTCCAACTCAACCCACCCAACCCAACCCAACCCAAACAAACAAACAAACAAAAAAAAGTCCCATGGCGACTGGCGAATGGCAACGGGGGCAGGACTGTGAATCTGGAAGCCCCTAGTCATGGACCAGCACATGGGCGGTGGATGCAGACTCATCCACAGGATTCACAGTCCTGCCCCCGTTGCCATTCGCCAGTCGCCATGGGACTTTTTTTTGTTTGTTTGTTTGTCGCCCTGTTCAAGGAACGAGGTAGTCGAGCAGCTCGGCAGCTGTATCCATGACTGAGCAGCCCTATTTAGGATCCACTCTGCTCACCCCGTATGGGGAGGGGGCTAGAAAAGGTGCCCTAAACATAGTCTACCTCTTTCTCCCCTGACTGGATTACCGCGTCCAGTGGGGTCACCATTTTAGCGGTCGAAAAAGACATTTGAATTTTGGAACATGGAATATACGGACATTGCTGGATAACATAGATAGTGAACGCCCTGAGCGTAGGACTGCTATTATTGCAAGGGAGCTGAGACGGTTTAAAATTGACATAGCAGCACTTCAAGAAACTCGAAGGGCAGGAGAGGGACAGTTGAAAGAAGAAAAAGGAGGTTATACCTTCTTCTGGAAAGGACTACCTGAGCAGGACCGATGAATACATGGTGTAGGCTTTGCCATCAAAAATGAACTAGTGAACTCTTTGTCAGAAGTTCCTACTGGCATTAACGAACGCCTGATAACTCTTCGATTAAAGCTCGCCAATAACCAACAGGTAACTATTTTGAGCGCTTATGCACCAACATTAGATGCTGATGATGACATCAAGGAAAGTTTTTACAGCCAGTTGGACACTCTCCTGTCAGAGATACCTAAGGAGGATAAAATTATCCTCCTGGGCGATTTTAACGCAAGAGTCGGGCGTGACTTTGATTTATGGCCAGAAACTATTGGAAAAGACGGAGTTGGAAACAGCAACCCGAACGGACTCTTACTTTTGTCTATATGTGCACAGCATAATCTCACTATTACAAACACGCTCTTTCGACAAAAGAATAAGTTTAAAACATCATGGCAGCACCCACGGTCAAAGCACTGGCATCTTCTGGATTATGTAATTGTCCGTGTTAGAGATCGCCGCGATGTACTTCTTACTAGGGCCATGGTGAGTGCCGACGACTGCTGGACAGACCACCGACTAATCCGGTGCACAATGGTTATCAACATTGCTCCCCAACGTAGGCTTCAAGGAAGGAAACCAAGGCGTAAAATGAACATCCAAGTCCTTCAAGATCCTATTAAGCAAACTCGTCTTCAATCACTTCTTAAGGAACATCTACCTACGGAACCTCCTGACAACATTGAGGACCATTGGTCTAAGCTGAAAACCTCCATTACTGCAGCTTGTGAACAAACTATTGGATATGAAACTAAGAAACATCAGGATTGGTTTGATGAAAATGATAATGAGATTAAATATATAATTGACCAAAAAAGGAAAGCCTTCCAAATATGGCAAAATGATACTAACTGCGCTGCCAAGAAAAAAACCTACGCTAGCGCAAAGGCTGAGGTCCAAAGAAGAACAAGAGAACTTAAGAACGCTTGGTGGAAAAAGAAAGCTGAAGAAATTCAACAACTTGCAGAATCTCATGATGCACGGGGCTTTTTTAAGGCCACAAGGGCCATTTATGGACCAAAAACCTATGGTACAATCCCTTTACAATCAAAAGATGGCACCAAACTCTTAAAAGACAAAGAGTCTATTGCACTGCGTTGGAAAGAGCATTATTATGACCTTTTAAATCGTAAATCTAAGGTTGAAAATGAGATTTTTTCGCAAATCCCGCAAAAACAAATTAAAGAGGAACTTGCAATACTCCCCACTTTGGATGAAGCAAAAAAAGCCATTAATCAAATGAAGAACAATAAAGCTAGTGGACCACATGGGATTCCTGCTGAAATCTTTAAAGAAGGGGCCCCCGAACTTGTACAACATCTTCATAAACTCATCGAAAAAATCTGGATAAGAGAAGAGATCCCAGAAGACTTCAGGGATGCCATAATTATCACCCTCTTTAAGAAGGGTGATAGAACAGACTGTGGAAACTATCGGGGCATTTCTCTCTTAGCAACCGCAGGTAAAATATTTGCTAGGATTCTCGCAAACCGTCTTCTATCTATTTCAGAAGAGATCCTCCCTGAAACTCAATATGGTTTCCGCCCCTCTAGAAGGACAGTAGACATGATTTTTACTGCACGTCAGCTCCAAGAAAAATGCCGGGAGCAAAATCAACCCCTTTATATAGCATTTATCAATTTGGCTAAGGCCTTTGATACTGTAGACCGTACAGCTCTCTGGACTATCCTTATGAAAATTGGATGCCCCAATAAATTTGTGAATATCTTGTGACTTCTCCATGACAACATGACAGCAACAGTTTTGGACAACAACGGCTCTCATGGTGCTCCATTTAAAGTGGGATCAGGTGTTAAACAGGGATGTGTTATCGCCCCAACATTATTTGCCATTTTCATCGCCATGGTTTTACATCTTGTCAAGGGGAAACTTCCCACCGGTGTGGGAATTATATATCGAACAGATGGAAAGCTTTTTAATCTCAGCAGGCTGAAAGCAAAAAGTAAGGTAATTACAACCTCCGTTGTGGAACTTCAGTATGCTGATGATAATGTGGTCTCCGCACATTCAGAGGATGATCTCCAAACTATCCTAAATGCTTTTGCAGAAGCATACGAAAAACTTGGTCTCTCACTTAACATCAAAAAAACCAAAGTGCTTCATCAGCAAGTGCAAGCCAATCCTTTGGTGATGCCATCTATCCAGCTTGGCGGGACAATACTGGAAAATGTCGATCATTTTCTCTATCTTGGCAGCTATCTTTCTGTTACAGCTAACATCGACAGTGAAATCCAGCATCGTCTGAGCTCCGCAAGTGCCGCATTTTCTCGAATGAAACATAGAGTGTTCGAGGATCGGGATATTTGTAAGAAGACCAAGACACTGGTTTATGAAGCCATTGTATTACCAACTTTATTGTATGCCTGCGAAACATGGACTATCTATAAACGTCACTTCCACCTCCTTGAAAGGTTTCATCAACGTTGCCTCCGGAAAATTCTGCAAATTACTTGGGAAGATAGGCGAACAAATGTCAGTGTACTGGAAGAAGCAAAGACTACTAGCATTGAAAAAATGATCCTTCAACGCCAACTTCAGTGGACCGGTCATGTTGTTCGAATGCCTGACTGCCGTCTCCCAAAGCAGTTACTTTACTCCCAACTCAAGGATGGAAAGCGGAATATCGGTGGTCAATATAAGAGGTTTAAAGATGTTCATAAGGCTAATCTAAAAAAATGCAATATAAACATCGAAAACTGGGAAGCTCTGGCCCATGAACGATCTAAATGGAGGTTGGCCTCTCACAAAGGTTCCATGGACTTTGAAGAAGCCCGAGTGCAAGGTGAAAGGGAGAAACGTGCTAAGCGAAAAGCAAGTCAAATGAATCCTTTACAGGACCATCTTCTATCTGGTAACCTGTGTCCTCACTGTGGGAAGCTGTGTGGATCTAGAATTGGCCTCCACAGTCACTTACGGACTCATCGCTAGAGTCTACACAATCTTCTTTAGAATTTCCTCCTTTTATCCCGGAAGACAATCTTACTCAGCCACGAGTGATCGCCTGATGATGATGCACCAATAATTAAATAACTTAAGGTGAGTCAGGTCTGAAACTGCCTCTACTGCCAGTTTGGTTCTGATTAAATGGGCTGGAGTGACTCTTGACACCCCTAGAATCAAACGTAAAAGACTATTCTTGTCCCTTTCAATTTTGTTATTATTAGCCAAGGCCCAAATCTCTGCACCAAAAATTAACACTGACAACACCTTTGCTTTAGACACGCTCATGACTAGATGGAGTGAACCTGGATACCTATAGTTTAAAAGCCTATTTAAGGTTTGAGCGCGGGCAGTTGCTTTTAGCTGGTTTCTCTTTGCCTGTAACATCCAGGTTCCTGCTGATGAAAAGACTATGCCCAACTAGGTGGGGGGGGGGGGGAAACTCCACCTGTTCAATTTCCTTGGGAGTCTAAAAACCACTTACCGGTATATTGTTTCTTTTTCTTGCCAAATATCACCACTTTTGATTTCATATTGTTAATTACTAGATCATTCTCCTGACAATAGTCACTGAACTTTCTTAATTGTCTACGCAGGCCTATCTGTGTAATAGATAACAAAATCATGTCATCTGCATATAAAAGAATATTTATTGAACGATCTGTCCAAGACCTTTGGCATATGAAAATCTTGGCTATAAACCGTTCGAACTACGTCATTAATATAGAAGTTAAAAATAAATGGGGCAAGAATACAGCCCTGCCGGACCCCTTTATCTGTTGGAATTGTGTTTGTTAGGGCATGGGTTACACCCGTTCTAACCTTTAAACTTGTGTCTGTATAAAGAGCCTTTATGAGAGAAAGAAGTCTTCAATCTACACTTTCATTCTGCAATTTTTCCCAAAGGAGGTTTCTATTTATTGAATCAAAAGCAGCACTTAGATCAACAAATGCAGTATAAAGCTGCCCGCCACTTGTAGTATATTTTGATATTAAGTGAGACAAAATAAAACAATTATCAATAATCAATCTTCAGCCAGCCTGCTCTTCTGAAAGGATAGGGTTTTGTTCAGCCCAGTCCTCTAGTTTCTGGAAAAGAAACATGGCATACATTTTGGCAGAGATATCAATTACTAAGCCAATTGGCCAGTAATTTCTAGGGTCACCTTGATCTCCTTTTTTAAATAGTGGGATTACTATACTAAGTTTCCAGTCATCAGGAATACGACCCGTATTATTTATATGAGTAAACAGGCCAGCTAGTAAAGCAGCCCACCAATCTGCATTATTCTTAAAACAGCTCAGGTGGCATAAAATTCTCTCCCGGAGCTTTGTTATTCCTTAATGATTGTATAAGAGATTTTATTTCTTGCATAGTAACAGGTGGCCATTTAGGAAAATCATTGATATCTCCCAGAATATCTTCAATATGAAATGTTTTAGCAACCTTTGTCTCATTCTTAAACAAATCAAAATAAAAACCCTCCCAAACCAAGGCAGATATAGGAATCTCAAAGATGTAATTTGATTCTCTTAATTTACCAGAGACTAACTGCCAAAAGCGCATAGAATTTTGACTCCTGGCCTCCAGTTCCAAATCTGCCCAGCTTTTAGCAGCATAACTAGCTTTCTTAGCTGTAAGTATTTTTTTATATTCTTGCCTATATTTGAGCATACGTGTATAAACTCCACAATCTGAAGAATCATGAGCTAGCTATTCTCATTGGCTTTCTTAGGCTCTCCCTTGACACTTTACACTCAGCATCAAACCATGGGGATTTGATGTTCCTTGGGCCACTTAATCTGGCCCTAATTAGTAACATAGGTTTAATTTGGGAACAAATAGCCTGATAAGCGTACAGGACAATGTTCGCCTCAGAAGAGCAAGCCACACTCCCCAACCCGGCCCCCTTTCTGAATTCAAGAAGGAATTGAGATCCATCTTAATCTTTTCTTTTGCACACTGTCCAAACTCTGTTAACCGTTTAACTGCCTGAGTCACTGGCCTGAGGTCAGATTTAAGGATTAACTGGGTTGATATAGGTTGATGGTCACTATTTTCTCTGATGTTTACTGTGATACCGGAAAACAGGTGGTTAGCTGATATAGTATAGAATCATAGAATCATAGAAAAGTAGAGTTGGAAGGGGCCTACAAGGCCATCGAGTCCAACCCCCTGCTCAATGCAGGGATCCAGGTCAAAGCATCTCTGACAGATGTCTGTCCAGCCGCACCTTGAATGCCTCCAGACTGGGAGAGCCCACCACCTCCCTAGGTAGTTGATTCCATTGTCTTATTGCTCTGACAGTCAGGAAATTTTTCCTGATGTTTAGGTGGAATCTAGGTTCCTGTAACTTGAGCCCATTATTCCGTGTCCTGCAAACTGGGATGAACGAGAAGAGATCTTTGCCCTCCTCTGTGTGACATCCCTTCAAATACTGGAAGAGTGCGATCATATCTCCCCTCAGTCTCCTCTTCTGAAGGCTAAACATGCCCAGTTCTTTCAGTCTCTCCTCATAGGGCCTTGTTTCCAGTCCCTTTATCATCCTTGTCGCCCTCCTCTGAACCCTCTCCAGTTTGTCTATGTCCTTCTGAAAGTGAGGTGCCCAGAACTGGACGCAGTACTCAAGATGAGGCCTAACCAGTGCCGAGTAAAGGGGAATTATCACTTCCCGCGATTTGGAAGCTATACTTCTATTAATACAGCCCAAAATTGCATTTGCCTTCTTTGCAGCCACGTCGCATTGCTGGCTCATATTCAGTTTGTGATCTACCACAATTCCAAGATCCTTCTCACTTGTAGTATTGTTGAGCCAAGTGTCCCCCATTCTGTAACTCTGCATTTGGTTTCCTCTCCCTAGGTGCAGCACTTGGCATTTATCCCTGTTAAATTTCATTCTGTTGTTTTCGGCCCAGCGCTCCAGCCTATCGAGGTCACTTTGAATTTTGTTTCTGTCTTCCAGAGTATTAGCTGTTCCACCCAACTTTGTGTCATCTGCAAATTTGATAAGCATTCCCTGTACCTCCTCATCCAAGTCATTAATAAAAATGTTGAAGAGCACCGGGCCCAGGACCGAGCCCTGTGGTACCCCGCTCGTTACCTCTCCCCAGTTTGAGAAGGAACCATTGATAAGCACTCTTTGAGTCCGATTCTGTAGCCAATTGTGGATCCACCTGATAGTTGTTCCATCTAGCCCACTCTTAGCTAGCTTACTAATCAGGATATCATGAGGCACTTTGTATGGTATGGTCACTCCCAGCTTCCTTCAAGCCCATGTCAGATGCCAGAGGGTTTATCTCTACTTTAACCTCTTCTGCCCTCCCTCCTTTCACTTCATCAATAAGAACCGTATCCACAGATCCCATTCCTAGTTTAATTTTTTCTTGTCTGGTTTCTGGTTTGACTTGTTGAAATCTTGGTTTGAGTTTTTGTCTTAACAATTTACACAGCCTCTCTAGATCCTTTTTCTGGGAACTGTGTGGTTTTTTCTCCTGCTTTCTTATATTTTTGCTCTTCTTCTGCTTTTTTGTATTTCCCCTTTGGTCTGCTTTGTTAGCATCTTTAGTAGAAGTCTTTGAGGTTTCCTTAATTGCCATCTTAACTTCCGCCATGCCTTTACCATTTCCTTTTATTCCAGGTCCTGTAATTCTCAACCAGTGTCCTTAGCAGATCATTACTTTGAGAGGAAATTTTTAATGAGAGCTAGTTCCCGAAGAACCATGAGAAGCCCTCCTACAATTTGGGGATTGCCTTCTTCAAAATCCTCTGAGTGGAAATTGATTTGTATCTCATGGTTGGAACATTAGAGGCAAGTTCCAAAATCTGCCTCTGCATGAATTCTTCTATTGGACCTGCTTTATCCATTAACTCAATCCCTTTCTGGTGAACACAAGTTCTACAAAGGCCAATTCTGAGGCCAGATCTATCGAGGATCTTGAGATCCTGGGCTCTTGTAGAGTGCCTTTAAGATCCACGGACCAATCCAATACGGATGCATACTTGATTATCCATCCTGAGCTGACTCACACAACACATTTTCTCTCTCATCTTCCTCACCCTCCTGCTTCAAATACTGTGTGATTTTAATTTGTCTTTTCCGTGGTTCACGGAGGCCATTTTGTAGACTAGGAGTAATCCCTAGATCTTTATATGTTTTTCTGGTAAGCACCATACTCTCTCTGTTTGATTCAACTCTTCTTTGATCTTCTCATCACCACATGGCTTGGCTAGGGTATGTTTTACAACTTAATGGACTATATGTTGTGATAAAGATGGGTAAGGAGGAAATGCTGACACACCAAGCAACAACTGCAAGGGTCACTCTCAGACGGCAAGGTCAAATTTAACTAGGAGCAAGCCCCAAACAATTCTAACTTGATAGCGAGCTCATTGCCAACAGATTCACTACTGGACTTGAGCAGCAAAAGCAATAAAAACAATGAGGCAGATTATGCCTTGGCATCTTTTTGTGAATAATAAAACAAAAGGCAAGAACACACCGCTCCTTGCAGCAACCAGGCAACTTCACAAAACAATTCAATACCAGAATCGTATAAAAGATATAGTAAATATAAAATAGCTTATACTTCAATAAGATACACTTGCTTGGCTGCAGAGTTCACCAAAACACACCAGTCTCGCTGACCGCCATTTTCCTGCCTCCTAATATTGCAAGTGGCTAGCATAGACGGGGTGGATATGTTTAGGCAAGATGGTGGGATCTTATTCCCATACTCTTTTGCACTTTCACATACTATAGATTGCAAACAAAACTTGCACCGTTTTCACCCAGCAACCCAACCAAATGCTCCTGCCAACATTGATGCGCCTGGAGAGTCCAAGCAGGGCCAGGCAAAGCAGGAGGAATAGGCGACTGAGTCATGCAATCCTGGATCCCTGCTGAAATGTCACAGAAGATGCTGGGGCACACCTCTTGGGAGTACGCATGTACATGTGAGATACGAAGGTTGCTCCCCAACATCCACTGCAATATTGCAAGGGATTCTGGGGTTTGCTGGCATTAACAGAACACTCTGGAAACCAGGTAAAGAAGCCTGTGAACAATGAAACTTCTGAAAAAATAAGACATTATCTGATGCATTCAGCCATTTTCATAGGACTTTGTTTGCAAATGGGGTCTCACATGGTGGACAGGTAACTCGAATCTGTTGTTTCACCAGACTTCTAATGTTCAGTTATGAGACCTGTGACAACAAGAGGGGTAATTCTCCCAAGAGGCCACACTTGTTTGTACTTTTGCTCTTCCCTCTATGCTCGTGACGGCCACTGGCCTGGCTCTCAAATACACAGCAGGTCTTTCTAAGCATTAAGGTTGGATGGATAGTGTGCATCTAAGTAATCTTAGTTCCTGGACTTAATGGTCTTATGCCCGACCACCCCTTTTATATGGCCATGTGCGTTCCTTCAGTTGCGAAGCACACAATTAACATTCCTCTTCTCACCACAACCTCTCCACCATTCCATCTGCTGCTCTCTGGGTGGTCATTTGGGGGTTCTGGAGTTCAGCCCCAAGGTCTAACCCTAACTGCACCACTGGATTTAGCAATGCACAGGTACCCTTTTGACTACATAACAAGACTGCCAACAGTAAGAAATATTACGTCACTTCTGCCCTGCCTCTCCAGTCAGGCAAGTCGGGCCACGCTTCTCCTTCCCACCTGGTCATCATCCCAGTCCCATTCTGTGCCAGCACAGAAACCTGCCTGGGGTGAGGTATGCAGGAACTCCCTGAGTCTTCTTGGAATAAAGAATGCAAAGAATCTTACCAAGAATGGGAGCAACTCATCAAGAAACTACTGTGCCACTTGGATTCAAAAGGTAGGCAAACAAAACTTGAAAGTTCCAAAATGTTCATTAAATACCTTTATTGGGCCCACAAAAACATCACAGAAAATGGGCAAGCTTTTGAGATCTCCAGATGTCAAAATCAACAAGATGTTCCAAAAAGCAAGCTTGGGGGGGGGGGGTGGAGAATGGGGAAGGAAAAAACCCTGGCTTGATGGTGAAGTCAGTGCTGCATGTTCAGAGTCCCAAGATGTAGAGAGGGAGGAGGGGTCTGCAGACATTCACACTAGGGGCTGCAAGTCACATTATTATGGTTTACAAGGCTAGAGCTAGAACTGCCCTCGGGGTTACAACGAAGGGGGAAATATTGGATCCCCCCCTTTTGGAAATATAAAATCCAGCTGTTGTTCAGATGTGTTTCCATTCAGGGCAAATCACACTGGCCCATTTTACAAGAGGAGCTCAGAGAGAAACCAGGCAGCCACTGTGACTTCACCATCCTCACGGTTTTCCTTTCCTTCCCATCCTCCCCTCCCAACTAACATGTATCCAATTATTATTATTATTATTATTATTATTATTATTATTAATAATAATAATTATTATTATTTCATGCAGGGCGGGGACATGGCCACAGTGAATGCAGAGCAGGACAGGAGTTCACCGGGGGGGGGGGGGGAGCGACTGCTACAGGCACTAGACCAGTGGTTCTTAACCTTTTTGGTGTCACACCTCCCTTGTGAAAATTCTTATGACCCATGCCTCCCATGTGTTAATGGCCCCAAATTTAGGCTTAGGCAGGACCAGTTTGCATTTTTTTAGTTTATGCTCTGTCTCTGGACTAAAAAAAAAAAAAGCATATTCAATTAAATGAACAGCGTAGCTCCCAAGATTAGTAGAAAGAAATAAGGTTGGGCCAACCACCAAGCTGCGCTGCTATGTACTTGTAAAATAAACAATTTATAGTTGAGGCGGGGGCTTCTCACACCTCCCCTGGAGTCAGTCCAAACCCCCCCTGGGGAGGCGTACCCCACAGGTTAAGAACCCCTGCACCAGACCTTTCCTCCTCTGTTCCATCACACACTGGTCCCCAACCGTCATTTTGTTCAGAGACTAATTTGCAGCTCAGACACCCGGGGCTCCTGCCTGCAGGATTTGTCCCCACCAACCTGGCCTCCTTCTAAAGCAGTGTTCTCCAACACTGTTCTAAAGGGACCAAACAGCCCTCTGGCACCCTCCAGAGACAGCAGCACAGTCCCAGTCGGGCACCTCCTGCTCCGCATTTACACATCAGTACTAACTGCCTGGAGCAAAGAACACTTATGGTACCAGATCTAATAAAAGGAGTTACCTTGTAAAACCCTTATTGGTTAGACAATAAATACTTGACTCAGACTGAATGAAAGTGGCAGCTCCACCACACAGGCTCACGTGGGCCTGGCGCACAGCAGGGCAGCTCCAGCAGAGCCACCTTCAGGACCGCCAGCTGTCAAACAGGCAGTCACTTGTTTATGTTCGGCTACCTGATCAAAAGTATTCCCACTGGGCTGGCAGGTTCGAGACAAGGAGGCCCAGAGGTGAGAACCAACAAAGAAATAGAGCATGAGAGAGCAAATGGCACCGTTCCACCCAGCAGCAGCCACAGCTAAACTCCTCTCTGCTGAGTGCAGGGCGGAGACTGCTGAGGGCGTGGTCGTGCAACCTTCCTCAACCTTGGCCATGCTGGCTAGGAATGATGGGAGGTGCCCTCCAACACATCTGGAGGGCACCAGGTTGGGGAAGGCTGGTGTAGTGGTTAGAGTGCCAGACCAGGACTGGGGAGACCTGGGTTCAAATTCCCACCCCCAGCCATAAAGCTCATTGGCTGGCCTTGGGCCAGTCTCCCTTTCTTTCCTCTTAACCATCCTCACAGGGCTGTTGGGAGATATGATGAGAGGAGAACCGGGTACACTGTTCTGAGTTCCTTAGAAGAAAGGCAACATTTTTTTAAAAAACGTAATAAATAAATGGAATCAATAGCGTGGTCCAGTGAAGCGCTAGCTCTGGACTCAAATCCAACCCCAGCCATGGAAAAATGAACTACCTCCCCTGTCTCACCACTCGCACAAACTAGGGGTCATTCAAATGCCACGCCATGCTGTCTTGGATGAGGAGGTCCAGCTGGTTGCTTGTGGACTACAGAATTTAGATCCTTCTAACCCCTTGAAGCATGACGCTGCTTGGCTCTCAGCCGGCAACTCTCGGCATGAGGCCACGACAGCCAGAAGGACCACGCTCCCTCCTGTCCAACTGAGGACCAGCAGCTGTCATAAAGAAATCAGGCACGCAGTAAACTTACAGGGCTAGGATGAGACAGCACGACTGAATTGAGAGGACAAGGTAGACCACCAGGAGGGAGGGTCTCCGTCTGAGGCACCTCACACAGCAACTAGGTTGACTGCAATAGACACACAAGATGTGAAAGGGAAACATGCCTCTCGGGCACTGGGGACCAGCATTGGCCACGGCTCTCTGGCACATGTGCATCTCCAAATAAGCACTGGACATCTCCCTTTTGCACTGAGCACTGACCACAATAAGACACTGGTACAGTCACAGCGCAATCATAGCCAGGTAGGTGCATGGTGGCTTGGGGTGGCAGTGGTCTTTCTTTTTCTTCTTCCCCCTCTGGCCCCTCCACCAGGCCCTCGACTGCCCTGCCCACGTCCCCCACTGCAGCAGCCGCCTCCGCCCCTGCCGCCAGAGCTTCCTTGCCCAGGGCAGGGTCCTCCTGGGGCAAAGCGGAGGCTGAGGTCCTTTTCTCTGGACTGCCCACCTCAGGCATGGGGGCGCGGGCCATCTGGTGCAGACGTGGCCAAAGGCCAGGATGATGGGCTTTCATTGCCGGGGGGTTTTAAAGGAGGAAAACAGTTTCACAGGGTCCCTGAGGGAAGTCTCAACAGACTCGACATTCGAAAAGACTTCCAAATGGCGAGAACTGCTCAGCAACAGCACAGCACCCACCTGTGCTGCCCGCTTCCCTGGGACAAGCATCGCTCCAAGCATGGGGCTCAATAATCCACGAGATGAATTCCAGCTCTACAAAAATATACTTTCAACTCAGAAAATTAGGCACAACTCGAATATCTGAAGCTAACAACACTTGGAATTGCTACTGAAGGCCTGATGGTACGGGAAGTCTTTTGGAGGATACCCACATCAAGTCGTACAGCTACTCTGGGTCTTGCAAGGCCTGGGGGGGAGGAAGTCAGATTCGAGGAGATGCCAGGAAGGCATCAGAGGAAACACCCAGCACACGCGCACCCCAGGCACGCAGGGGCCTACAACGCTTGAGGCAGACTGTCCCATCTCTGATTTCAGTGTCTTACAAAACGGTGTGGTGAGGAAATGCAGCAGGACTCTCCTCCTCAGCAGATGGAATACACGGTCAGCCAGACGGAAAGCTTTGTGAGACTTCACTACTGGTGAAGCACTTCTGTCTCTCTGCCTAAAAATTACAAGATCCAAAATAGGAGAGGTGATTCTGTTATTCTTCATTGGTCCGGCTTGCTTCTTATGATGTGGGAAATAACAGAGAAGTCTTTCAGAGAGGTGACAAAGTTACTCAAAAAATAATGTGTCTACCTCAAAAGCACACACAGTGCTATGCAACAAAGGAGTCTCCTATCTCATTTTCTTTATCTCATTCTCCAGGACTAGCACACAAGAACTGCCTATAAATGCATCCAATCAATATTTTATCTGCCAGGGGGGGGGGGCTGCTCCAACAGATCAACTTTCCATCACACCTTTTCCCCAGAAGATGCCACTCAGACTGAGGGGGCTCTCTCAGACGAACAGGCACGGCCCCCGGAGCCTCACAGAGCTTGCTCAGCATCAACATGTGGATGGGCGCTCGCCCAGCTGGGGGAAGTGGTCCCCTGGGCTAACAGCAGCCTCAGAACCAGGAATTCCAAGTGTACCTGCACACAGGAGGCACTCAACCAAAAACTAGGCCATAGTAGAAGGGCCGCTGACAATATGAAATATTTAGAGAGAGAGAAAGGCAGAGCAGGAAGCCACTCTGCACAACACCCGGCGGCAATTGCTGTCATGCTTACAAAGAGGGTGGTTGCTAATAGGGCAGGACCGCTTCTACCCCAACCAGTGGCAGGGGGAGGCTGAGACAGCCATTTAAGCCAAGGATGTCGAGGGATTCTCTAATGTATAATCAGTCAGAACAGAACTGCTTAAAACAGAGGAAAAAGACATCCCGCAGCGGTACTTTGTGCTATAATTTAAGGAAGCCTCTAAAAGCCCGAATCCTCCGAGTTTAAATTAGGGGCCTAACTCATGGTGGGGTTTGCCCTGACTTACCTAAGTACTGCCAACAGCTTACAGGCCAGGTCTGCATGGGGCTGTGCTGAGGCAGCGGCGGAGGATCAAGCATACGGGTCTGAGCACCAGGTCAAATGCCACCGCTCTTCCCCTTCTGATCAACCGTATGAGCCCTCAGCTCAAGAATGGGGTGGGAGCACCGCTCTGTCCCATTCTTCAGGTGGGTGGGTACACGGTAATCAGACTAAGATACTTCAGCTGCCCCACAAACCACACAAAGGACCTCTCTTCTGTGCTAGAGGCCAGTTTGTGTGAGTTAGGAAGGGGCAATGGTTCTACTGGGCAATGACTGAAAGGAGCAGTTTCAAGCAGTGAGGACCCTGGATCGGACCAAAGATCGTCTGCCCCAGCATCCTGTTTCCAACACTAACCAGTCAGATGTTTCCAGGAAGCTCGCAACCAGGGGATTAAAGCAAAAGCATTCCCACTGCTGGCCCCTGCAACTAATTTCCCCCTCCTCTTCCCTCCACATTCCTTTTTCCTTGTGTGTCGTGTCTTTTTAGATTGTAAGCCTGCAAAGCAGGGACTGTCAGTAATTTTGCTGATTATATGTAAGATGCTCCAGGAGCATTTTTGGCAAAGGGGCGGGATAAAAATAACTTTAAATAAATAGATAAATGCAGAGGTTCCTTTTGCTATCATGACTAATAGCTGTTGACAGACCTATCCTTCATGAGTATCAATGGTGCCTTTTCAAACTTGTGCCCATTATTCCGTGTCCTGCAAACTGGGATGATCGAGAAGAGATCCTGGTCCTCCTCTTTGTGACAACCCTTTAGGTACTGGAAGAGTGCTATCATACCTTTGTGATGCATTTTAATTCTTGTAAGCAATTCTGAGAGCCAATCTTGGCTGAAAGGTATACAATAATAATAATGATAATGATGATGAAGAAGAAGAAGAAAAACTGTAAATAGAAGACACCTTATTTGTTCAAGGGTAGAAACTAGCCATGGTGGAACCCTCAAACTTCTGCTTTTTGAAAGAGCAAGCATCCTTTAGAGTTACAGAGCTCTTTAAGCCTGGGACAGGCAACCTGGTGTCCTCCAGATGTTTGGGCTACAGCACCCATAATCCTTGACTACTGGCCATGCTGGCTGGGGCTAATGGAAATTGTAGTCCAAAACATCTAGAGGGCCCCAGGTTGCCTGCCCCCACTTTAAGTCCAGAGTTCTGTGGGGGGAAAGGAACCTGCACAGCCCATCACCAACAGCAGATAGGACAAACAGCAATTATCACCCATGCTAGCTATGGTTAAATCTCTCATTCTGTGGGAGCAGTACACCAAAGTCACCCACGTCTGCCAATAGTAAGAGGCAATGAATATTTGGTATCCTTTCCTCCGGCACCAACATGGCAACAAGTGATGCCTCTTCTTTGCTCCACATTTTTGGCAGCGTGTACAGTCAAACACCGGCTACAGGGGCTCCATGCATCCTTCCCCACGCTGCTTTTGTAGACTTGGAGATCTTTTCCTCTACCCTCATGCAACGTGGCCATGCTTTCTCCCATAAGCAGGGACAATTTCTACCCCATCACCATATTATCACCTCAAGCAATTGCACCCGGTACATCCTCTGCAATGGATCCCGAGGCATTCTGTTCACACTGCAGTTGGCTGTTGCTTTGACACCTTATGTTTTAAAAACTGGGAGAATCGGGCATGATCTGTTTGTTTGCCTCAACAGTCCTAGGTGTGTAACCTGAAACCTGCAGGACACCTGGCTCAGCCCAACCCATTTGAGCCTGCAGCTCCTTCTCTTCCTCCTCCAGTCCAGCTTAAGGCTCTAACCATGCAGCATTCACAACTTCAGCATCAAAGTCAGCCTCTTTTCCATTCCTCTCTCACACACACTTTCCCTAACATCTTGCCTGATGAAGCGAATCTGGAGACCTTGAAAGCTTGCCCACAGTTTTGTGCATATCTGGTTGGTCCCTAATGCAAGAACTGCTTGAAGCAGATTTTGGAATTTGAAAATATTGCTGCTGCTGGGTGGGCTTGATCAGTCGAGCTGGCCTTGATGTCCAAGTGGAAGCCAACACGCGCCCCACCCGCCCCGCAGCCATTCATTACCACAGTGCCTTCCAAAAAAGACAAAAAACCCTGCTGGGGCCCATCTACTCCAGCCCAATCGGATGCCTCGGGAAGCCCACAAGCAGGCAGACGGCAGACCCACGCCCCCACCCCACCCCTGATACTCCGCCTTTCCCCAACCTGGCGCCCTCCAGATGTGGACTACAACTCCTATCATCCCCCAGCCAGGCTGGGGAAGGCTGTAGACACCCAGAGGCGGGCAAGAGGTACCATGAGGGCAGGAGACAAGCGGCTTCCCGGCCTTTCTTCTACGCTACGGAGCCCCCCCCCCAAGGCTTCCCGGCCTTCGGCAGCCTGGTGCCCTCCAGGCAGGCTGGGCGACAGCTCCCATCACTGGCCATGCTGGCTGGGGCTGATGGGGGTTGTAGTCGGACACGTCTGGAGAGCGCCAGGTTGAGGAAGGGCCCTTTCGCCTCTCCTCCTGATAGGGACCCTTCCCCTCCCTCAACTGAATCATCCTACACCGCCCACCACCACGCACACTCCCTCTCGCCGGAGGACCCCCGTCTCCTCGGCCAGGTCACATGACCCACTTCTCCGGCGGGGGGGGAGCCCCGAGTCCTCCCGGGCGACCCGCTGCAGCTACCCACCCCCCACCCCGGTCACGCCCCCCACTCGCGCCCCCGGCGCCGCTCGCTCGGCCACTCACTCTCTTTCCCCCCACCGCGATTCCAAGCTGGGCCTAAGTTCCCGCGGGGCTCGCGTTTCCCACCCGGCCCAGCGTCGCCGCCATGGCAACCAGCCATACTTCCGCCCCAGACAGGAAGTGAGGAGCTCCCCGCGGCCGCCATGTTGAGAGCGGCCGAGAGCGCGGCCACCCCCACCCCCACCCCCACCCCCACCCCCCCGAAAAGGCGAAGAGAGGCGACTCCCCGTGGAGGAAGCCTCGGCAGGTCGGGGGGTGGGGGACGGACTGAAATCCATTTTTAATACCAAGTTCAATACTGCCCCACCCCTGCTCTGTAACGCTGTAAGAACTGATAAAACGTTTCACGGTTGTTCTTAAAAAGGGAATGCCTCTGGGCATGTGCAGAGTGCCATTAAAAGCCACATTCAGCCTGCCTAGCCCCAGGGCGAAAGGCTGTCGCTTATAGGAGAGGAAAAGGCGGAGGAGTGAAGTCCCAGTCCTCCTTTGGGAGACTCCCTTCCGCACAAGGATCAGGGTGGAGGGGGGGCAAGCAGGCAGTTGGCTTGCCCCCCCCTCCCCTGCAGGAAGGCAGCCCCCGCCAGAGCAGCACAACTGCCCACCAGACGCTCACTTCACTTCTACTGGGAGGCCTTGGTGGGGGGGCTGCCTGCCTGCCTGCCTGGGGGCGAGAGCTGGCCCCCAGCCCTGGAGCCTATGCAAGAGGGGCCACGCTCCAGGGTCTCTCCAGACCCAGCCTGGCCTGTAGCCTGCTTTCCACTCCTGGGCTTCCTGGGCTCTTCTGACGGGATTTTTTAAGCAGCTGCACCCTGAGAGTTCTGACTTTGCTTACAAAACTCCAAAATAAATACCAAATACAAGCAGCAGCCTGCCACTTAAAAGTGCAAATTACGCTGATCTACCGTAATAACCACCCTGCATCAGTTCAACATCAGTCTCTGCGACCCAAACAGAAACATTTTGCAGTATTTCATGCAGATGTTGAGTAGGTACAAATCTCCCTATATATATATATATTTTAAGTGTGTGGACAACAGGATCAATCCCTGCCCCAAGGAAGTTACAATTAGAAATGAAACAAGATTCAGAGCGTGAGGAACACCATGTCTACGCTACAAGCACAAACCTATTATGGGTTCACCCAAGGGATCCTGGGGGTACTTTAGCACAGTAAAGCAACAGGGACTTCCAGTGCCCTCTCCTTGAAAAAACTTCTGAAATGGAGAGGCATCTTTCCCCTTACCTGCTGCCTGATCAACCATGGACCTTCTGCATGCAAAGCAAATGGCTACCTTTAGGCCTTTCCCTTCTCCAGTTGTCTTATCCACCCTGGGTTAGCTGTGTTATTCCAGTGATTACAGGCCATTCCAAAAGTGCTTCAGGACGACTCCTTGTTTATGCATATAAAAAAGAAAAGTAAAAATAGAGAACAAAATCCTCATTAGCCTGTCAAAACAGGAGAGTTGAAAAGCACCATGCATTCTGTTTTCCTCTTCTTTGTTTCCACTTTCTTATGTATTCTTGCTATTATATTTACAACAGATCAGTACAACCATGGGGACTAGAAACGGATGGCAGCTGTATAATCCAAGGAAGGCAGGTTCTCAGGAGGCATTTAAGAGCTCATTATCAGTTAGAAACATAAATAAGAGGCACATAAAAAATAGATGGCCACACTGGTCCGTGTAAAAATAAAATCCAAATGCCACTGTTTCTCAAGAGGAGAAACATGCCACAAAAGACTTTCGAGTTATCCAGGAGTTTTCATCAGGCTAGGTGGTACAAAAAACAATGGTAGATTGTTGTGTGGAAGACAAAGAAGAGAACCAAGTGTGACACTGCACTGACATCACAGTGGCCAGAATCCAGACCCTGCTCCGACAAAGGCAATGCTCTTTAGTTCCAGTTCTGCATAACCAACCTTGACCTCTTTGCGGAGTATCAAGCCTTCTTGATCCTCACAAATGGCCCATTCTGGGTGCCCTTTGGGCAATAGGTCCCCAAATGCTTGTAGGAGCAAGCGGGACCACCAAAGACCAGATCGAGCCAGACAGTTTCCTCATGATGCTGATGAGGAAGACAACTGGGAGACTGACCCTGACTATGTCAATGATGCCAGCAGGCAGTGGGGAGATCGCGAGATTTCAACAGTTTCGATCATTTCTGGTAAGCATGGAGAAGAAGGGAGCCATAAATATGGACTGGAAGGCTGTGGGGAAGGGGAGACAGTTCTTGCCCTAATTGCTAGTTTTTGTTGTATTTATTTGGAAGGATAGCTCCCTCTACCCTAAACGGCGTACTCAGGCAACACGTGGACGCATGCCTGAATTGCAACATTTCAGTTACTCCGTATGTACTTTGCATGCTATGGAAGAGGAAACCACCATGCATGTGGGGGGGGGGGGGGATATAAAGTTAGCCATCCATCAAAGGGTGACACTCGTTCTAAGTTCTAGGCCTGCCTTCCCCAACCTGATGCTCTCCATATATGTTGGACTATGACTCCCACTATCCCCAGCCAGCATCATCCAACACACCCAGAGAGCACCGAGTTGGGGGAAGGCTGGCTCTTTGTGCAGATGGCCATGAACTGGAGACATTATTTCATTGAGTCTTTCCGTTACTTTTTTTTTTTATTTTTTTTTTAGATCTCTCTAGATCTATCCAGGAATGCAGCCTTGGAAAGGTGGCCCCGCAGAGCAAGAGGAGTTCTGCCCGTCGCCAAAGCCACCTCCAGAGTTGCAAAGGTTCAGCGTGGAACTGCGGAAAGGATTCTGAGGGACATCGGCCAGCGGTGTGTCTACATGTACGCTCTTCCCCCAGTCTCGGCATCGAGAGGTCCTCCCTGTTCAACCGCAATGCTGCAGAAAAGCTGGACACCTTCTTCTCAGAGAAGCTCAAAGCTTGGACTAGTGACACGGCCTGCCTGACCGACACCTATGAGAACACGGAGCCCCCACAGGAAGACCCCCCCGGCCACGGCAAGCCCCGTAGAAGTGCCGAAAAGGGACACGCAGGCACCGAGAGAACGAGCCGGAGGCAGAATCCGAGCCAGGCAATCCGAGCAAGAGGAGATGTGGCAGCAGGGCACGCGTGTGGTTCTCCAGACAACTACGACCCTGGCACACGCCATGATCCATGCCTGAGGCACCCCCGGCACAAAGGGGGGACTTCAGAAGGCCCAGGGTGGAGGCTGGAAGGGAGCCGGCCCTCCGCAGCCACGAGCAGCTCAGCCAGGATCTTGCCCCAGTGCCGGATCAGCCACATCCAAAGCTGTTGGGCCTGCCAAGAATTTAACCAGGATCTGCCAGAAGGCAAGGAAGCCCTCTACGAGCGCCGCTGGGCCCCGCTGCAAGAAGAGGACAGAGACGGCCCGACGAATGCCGCCTGCCCAAAGGGAAGGACTGCCCACGGCTGCCCACAACAGATCCCAGACCGACTTTCCAAGGTGCAGCAGTGGCTGCAGCAGAGCCCGGTGGAAGAGCCTCCGGCCCACCCACGGCAACGCAAGCGCAGCGTCACACGTTCGGCCGGCCCGGAGGCTCCGGCCTGGTGCCCTGCTTACGGGCCCCAGAAGGAAGGGGACCCCTGGGGCAGAGCAGGGGATGCTGGAGACTGCTGGAGCCTGGAGCCCCCTGCTGAGGCCAGACGCAGAAGGAAGGCCCGCCAAGCAGAGGACCCCAATCGGCAGGTGAGGGGGGAACAGGGGTGGTGGTGCCAGGCCCAATCCCTTGGCAAGCCCCACTCATCAAAGAGCTGTTCAGCTCTGGGACCTACTACCTGGAGGGGTGGGGGCTCTCCCTCCCGCACTCACTCAGTGTCTTCAAGCAGAGGCTGGACATCCACCTGCTGGCTCTCGATTTCCTGCTCCAAGCAGAGGGCTGGTCTAGGAACATCGGAAGCGGCCTTACACCTCGCCCAGTAGCGTCGACACAGGCCGGGCAGCGGCAGCGGCTCGGGCAGGGTTTTTCTCCAGCCCAACACAGAGATGCCGGGGATTGAACCTGGGACCTTTCCGCGTGCAAAGCGGGGTCCCTCCCACTGAGCCACGGCCTTCCCCCCCCACCCCCAGCTCAGATCAGCCTTCCCCAGTTCGGTGCCCTCCAGATGGTTTGAGTGACAACTCTCCTCCTCTCTGGCCGTGTTGGCTGGAGCTGATGGGATTTGTAGTATAAAACACCTGGAGGGCATCCGGTTGGGGAAGACAGGGCCGGATGATGTCCAAAGAAGCCCCCTCCAGGTCTCAGATTCCCGGATTGCATTTCCAAGAGTTGGTTTGTTTGTTTGTTTGTTTGTTTATTATATTTATACCCCGCCTTTTTTCCTGCAAGGAACCCAAGGCAGATTACATAATCTTCCTCCTCCTCTCCATTTTATCCTCACAACAACCCTGTGAGGTAGGTTAGGCTGAGAGTCAGTGACTGGCCCAAAGTCACCCAGTGAGTTTCATGGCCGAGCGGGGACTAGAACCCGGATCTCCCGAGTCCCAGTCCAACACTCTCACCACTACGCCACACACTGGTTGCTTTAGGAGTGCCCGGTGGATGTTTCCGAAATAAGGTCGCTGTGGTGTCTGAACTGAAATAAGGGACACACGTAAATGCCTTCGTAAGGGCGGGGCGGGGGCTTCTAGGAAGCAGCTCCTAGGCCAGGGCTCTCCAACCTTGGGTCCCCAGATGTTGCTGGCCTACAGCTCCCAGAATCCCTTGCCATTAGCCATGCTGGCTGGGTATGCTGGGAGCTGTAGGCCAGAAACATATGGGGACCCCAGGTTGGAGAGCCCTGCACTAGGGCCAGCCTAAAACATTTGAGAGCTGTCCAAGGGTACACCTCTATTTAATCCCCTGTGCTGCTTCACATATGCTGCCCAGACAATGACTTAGGTTGCTTCTGCAGTTGGGTCAACTCCAACAGTCCTCTGCTTGTCCAAGGAAGAATATGGGAGTGAGCACCATGCCAGAGGGACCACAGTTTAGTGACTGTGCATCTGCTGTGCAGGTCCCAGGTCCCAGGCTCAGTGCCCAGTAATTTCCGGTGAAAAGGAAAAGGTGGCAGCACTGGGTAATCTCTCTGTCTCTCTGCCGGAGACCCTGGGGGGCTGCTGCCATCAGTTCAGCCTTTCCCAACCGCGCACCCTCCAGATGTGTTGTAGCAGTTCACCAATGGCCATGCTAGCCTGGGGTGATGATTTGTAGTCCAACACATCTGGAGGCGCCTGGTTGGGGGAGGCTAGAGCAGACACTGCTAGGCTCTGTGGACAAATAGCCTGAGCTGGTTATCAGGCAACGTCCCACGTCTGATGGCAGACAGCTGGCATCTTGAGCTGAGCTTTCCCCCTGGGCTTGTATGCCAGCAGAACAGGGCCCAAAGACAGCAGGCCTCCCTCTTCCTGGTCTCCAAAATCTGCTCTTCACAGGTCTACTGCCTGAAGAGCTTCATTTCCAGAAAGAGAGATGTTTGGGGCTCACTTCGTCTAGAAATAATGCCTTCTGCTCTACAAATCCTCCACTATCCCCACTGACCTGTTGGGTCCGTAGAGCACCTTTGCAGGGCAACTTTAATCTATTCCTGGCATAAAAATCTGGTGCCGGAGATGAACCCCCATGAGCCGTGGTGCAAATTAAGGCCTGACTACCTTAGAATATTTATTTATTTATTTTAAAAAGCATACCCCACTTTTCCTTGGAAAATGACTCAAGGTGGTTTATGATTACAGATCTTTTAAAACTTCAATAGATAAGAAAACAAAAGTATAAGTAAAAACGAAACAAAAAAGCGTCACAATAGCAAATAATAATTCCACATTAAAGGCTAGCCAAGCCTAATACCCTTTGATAGACCTGTCCAGCCTCCATGAATTTGTTTAATCCTTTTTAAAAAAAGCAATCTAAGCAATGCAGCTATAGGACAAACCCAATAGAGGAGGGGAAACTCACCCCTCCTACTCAAGGGAGTCCCCCACAAAATAATATGCAGATGTCAGGAATCCAGCAATGTCCATCCACTCTACAGCCTAGTTTGGATGTAATGCTAAACCACCTTTTAGCATTAGCCAAACAACCCTGGGGGAGCCTCGGGGCTGACGCTCCCCCCTCCCTGCTCCTCTGGCATGGCCATGAAACTGGAAGCATCCACTTCCCAGTTTAAACTAACCACAGCTTGTTGTTATGTCTCAGCTGGGAACTGCAGTTAGCTTAAACCAATCTTCCCCAACCTGGTTGCCCTCTACATGTATTGGACTGCAATTCCCATCATTCCCAACCAGCATGACCAGAAGCAGATACTTCTGACCTCCTCCTTGCAAGTGTGCAAGAGAAGGGGGGGGGAGCACATCTGCCCAAGGCTCATATAGCCTCATCTGCATAGTACTAAATTATGGTTTAGTGCACTGTTCTTCAACCTTGGGTCCCCAGATGTTTTTGGCCTACAACTCCCAGAGTGTTGGACTGGGGCTCAGGAGATCCGGGTTCTAGTCCCCGCTCGGCCATAAAGCTCACTGGGTGACTTTGGGCCAGTCACTGATTCTCAGCCTAACTTACCTCACAGGGTTATTGTGAGGATAAAGTGGAGAGGAGGAGGAGGATTATGTAAGCCGCCTTGGGTTCCTTGCAGGAAAAAAGGCGGGGTATAAATATAATAAATTTATTTAATGTGTTTATAAATAAATAAATAAAATTTAAGAGTTAGCAGGGCATGTTTAGATTACGAAACAGTACTATATTGTTTCTGAAACAAACAGCTTTGATGTCGGTTAGCCAGCACAACCTACTAAATACTGAGATAGATAGATGGCTAGACAGACAGACAGATGATAGAAGACAGACACCCATGAGAGATGTACGGGTGAATACAGGGCTCCACAGGAACGCTGGCATTTTTAAAAATATGCCTAAGGGCTTCTCTGAGGCACTTAACCTGACACTTTACTGAGGCTTCTTCTTCCGTTTTCTTTGCGCGAGGAAGAGTGCGTCCTTTACCCAGGGTTTTTTTCCAGGGACTTGTCTTTCTTTGCCTTTCTATATATTCCATTACCTGACCACAAGGTGGTGCTGTGGTATAGCAGCAGCATAGCAGAATTGCGACTTTACAGGAGGCTTTCTTTCCACTTTGTTCCGCATTTCATAGATCTCATAGATCATAGAATTGGAAGGAGCCTACAAGGCTATCGAGTCCAACCCCCTGCTCAGTGCAAGAAACTAGAGGAGGGGTCTCCCATCCAAGTAACAACCAGGCCTGACCCTGCTTAGCTTTCCACATTCAGATTTAATGGCCGACTTTCCTCGCTGTAAAAAAAAAAAAAAAAGACGCAAAAATGGCTGCAAAACACGGGAGAGGCCCTGGAGGACGGCAGCATCGTATAATGGGCCCGCAAATTTCCATGCGTGAGGGATTACGTGCGCACAATAAATGCCTCGTGCAGAGAAGCCCTCAGCAGAGCAGCCGTCCCCAACCTCATGTCCTCCAGATGTGTTGGACAGAGAACGATGGGAGTTGCAATCCAGCACATCTCGAGGGCACTAGGCTGGGTGAGGCTGCAGTAGAATGAATCCAAAGAGGATGAATCCAAAGAGGATGAATCCAAAGATATGCCACACACCAAAGCTGGCAGTGGAGTCACATTTGCTCCCTGACTGCACACACATTTTCAGAGGTCGAGAAGCGTACCTTCGCAGCTGGCCCTTGTGCTAATGTGACTGTGGGGAGGTGTTCAGCAGGGGACGCGCCCAGGCAGCTCCATGCCGGAGGTTGCGCTGCAAGGCTCCAAGCGGCCTGTTGCTTCCTCCTCCCTGGGTGCCAAAAGTATGGAGATGGAGCTGCGGCAGGGCTGGCCCTCTGCTTACCTGCTGCTGCCAGTCTTTAGAACTGGGCTGTTGGTCACCACTGGAGCATCCTGCAGTACTTTCAAGCCTCCTGGTGTTCCAGCGTTTAAGGGATGGGGTGGACCATCCGGAGATTCACATCAGCAGTAACTCTGCCCTTCCGCAAGGCCAGATTTTCCATCCTTCTTTGTTTGTTGCAAGAGAGCATTGGATAGACCAGGGGTCCCCAACACAGCACCCGCGGGGATCTCCAAGGCACTCACAAAGTTTTCCTTCAAAAAAGTATTTTTAATTTAAAAAAAACAACAACACCTTGGAGAATGTGAGGATGCCAGGTTCTCCTTCCTGTTCCTGAACCTGCCACTGATCGATGGCTGGTGGGCAGTATGAGAAGGAAAGAGTTGCTTTCCGGCCCCACCCGGTCCACTTCCGCCCACACAGGCCTTTCCTCTTGTGCTCTCTCCCACTCTCAGCCTCTAGCCTCACTCTTTCCCACTCACCACTTTGTCTCACTATTTCTTCCTCCGCCCAGCCCTCTGGCCTTGCCCTTTTTCTTTCCCTGGGCCCCTTCTTTCATTCTTCACACACACACACACACACACACACACAGCACCTTTCCAGGCAGGGGCCCTGATGGCAGGGGCAGCTTCAGAACAGAGTGGCTGAGCCTGGCGCCGAGCTACATTTTCTTTCCTTTTGGGGCTGGGGAAAGGTGTGTGTGTGGATAGGCTGAGAAGAACAATCCTATGTAGTTCTACTCAGAAGCAATTCCTATTGCATTCCATGTAAACATTTTATTTATTTATTTTATTTATTATATTAATACCCCGCCTTTTTTCCTGCAAGGAACTCAAGACGGCTTACATAATCCTTCTCCATTTTATCCTCACAACAACCCTGTGAGGTAGGTTAGGCTGAGAGGCAGTGACTGGCCCAAAGTCACCCAGTGAGTTTCATGGCCGAGCGGGGACTAGAACCCGGATCTCCCAAGTCCCAGTCCAACACTCTCACCACTACGCCACACTGACACATGCATAGGAATAGATTTTTATTTTGTTAGAAATAGATTTTTATTATAAATAGATCATACTAGAATCATAGAAAAGTAGAGTTGGAAGGGGCCTACAACGCCATCGAGTCCAAACCCCTGCTCAATGCAGGAATCCAGGTCAAAGCATCCCTGACAGATGGCTGTCCAGCCGCACCTTGAATGCCTCCAGAGTGGGAGAGCCCAGCACCTCCCTAGGTAGTTGGTTCCATTGTCTTATTGCTCTGACAGTCAGGAAATTTTTCCTGATGTTTAGGTGGAATCTGGGTTCTTGTCACTTGAGCCCATTATTCCGTGTCCTGCAAACTGGGATGATCGAGAAGAGATCCTGGCCCTCCTCTGTGTGACAACCCTTCAAGTACTGGAAGAGTGCAATCGTATCTCCCCTCAGTCTCCTCTTCTGAAGGCTAAACATGCCCAGTTCTTTCAGTCTCCCCTCATAGGGCCTTGTTTCCAGTGCCTTTATCATCTTTGTTGCCCTCCTCTGAACCCTCTCCAGTTTGTCTACGTCCTTCTTAAAGTGCAGTGCCCAGAACTGGACTACTAAAAACAATATTCTTTACAACCTGACGCGAAAACGCGTTACAAATTTGCCACCCAAATTTCAAGATTTTCTAACTAATACAGTTACAGATCTACACTAACTAATACATTGACATAATTCCTAATCTACGTTTTAGGTCTTTGCAGCCTTACATGGGTACTTTGTTGTGCTTCTTTGGAGTCAAAGACTGTATCTGGATTGGCTTTGAGTTCAGACCCTTCCTCTGTTTATGCTCAGTTCCTTGGATGAATTACTCGTCTTGGATGAATAATTCCTTGGATGAATTACTGGAGAGGGTTCAGAGGAGGGCAACAAGGATGATAAGGGACTGGAAACAAGGCCCTATGAGGAGAGACTGAAAGAACTGGGCATGTTTAGCCTTCAGAAGAGGAGACTGAGGGGAGATAGGATCGCACTCTTCCAGTACTTGAAGGGTTGTCACACAGAGGAGGGCAAGAATCTCTTCTCAATCATCCCAGTTTGCAGGACACGGAATAATGGGCTCAAGTTATAGGAACCTAGATTCCACCTAAACATCAGGAAAAATTTCCTGACTGTCAGAGCAATAAGACAATGGAACCAACTACCTAGGGAGGTGGTGGGCTCTCCCTCTCTGCAGGCATTCAAGGTGCAGCTGGACAGACATCTGTCAGAGATGCTTTGACCTGGATTCCTGCATTGAGCAGGGGGTTGGACTCGATGGTCTTGTAGGCCCCTTCCAACTCTACTTTTCTATGATTCTATGATTCTTTTGCCTAGCCAGGCCCCCACAGCAGCCATTATGTGACTAGCCACATCTTCTGTGGGAACCATTTTGTGGTTCAAATTCCAATTCCCAAATGTGTCCACAGGTCCAAATAGGTTGGGGACCCCTGGGATAGACAAATGATTTCTCTCTCCAGCAGTTGGTTTCTTTAAAGCAAGAAATGCAGAATAAACCGTAAGAATAGTTTTCTCTGCCTGAATTATCCTCACTGAGGATGCTTCCAAAACCATGGCTTTTAGTGCTAACAGTCAGAAAGCATTGTGTGGCTATTCCGTCTTTTCCTCCTTCACGCAGCCTTCCCCAGTCGGTCACAGAAACCTCCACCGGGCAAGGTGCTGGCAATCTCCTGTCACTTCCCTCTCCTGGCCACTGGGGCACAATAGCCACAAGCCGTGTCTGAGCTTTTCCCATCTTCCCTTTCCCTCCCCGTAGCCAGCTGCACGGATCCCCGCCTTTGATGACTCAAGCACTTCTCCGGCCACCTGCTCCTGCTTGTTCTGTGAGCAACAGAGACCTCGCGCCAAATTGGTCTCCAGCAAGAAAAGGCCAGACCCCTCTGCGGAGGAAGTGGCGGTCCAGCTACAGGCAGAGAACCGCGTGCCCCGGATCGTGGAGGCCTTTGAGCGGCGGTCCCTGCGGGAGGCCAAGATAGCGGAGCAGGAGAGGGCGTTCCAGTCCGCCAGGCAGAGGGATCAGCAGAGGAGAGGCAGGGCGGCAAAGGGTCACGGAGACAGCAGGCGAGGTCACCGGGCGAGCAGCACCAAGGCACGAAAAGCCCGCTCTAAGGAGGAGGAGCGCGAGGAGTCGAGGCCCAGGCCGGTGGCTGAGGGACACAGAAAGCACGGCAGAGGGAAGGAGGGGGAGCGGGCGGGGAAGCGGCCCAGTTTCACGGACAGACCACGAGGGCGGCATTAGCGTCCCCGGCTCAAGGGGGCCAAGGGCCCACAAAGGAGCCAAGCACGAGGCCATTGCGGAGGGCTGTGCAAAAGTGGCCAACGGAGTCACGCCACGGCTCCAGAAGTCGCAGCGGCCTGGGTGTCTGAGCTGGGCCGGCCGTGGGGTGGGAGTGCTGGCCCCCGGCGGGAGGGGGCAGAAGCAGAGCCCAGAGCAGTGGCAGGAGCCCCTCCCTGGAGCCAGCCCACTGTGGCCGATGCGCGGGGCCCGAAGGCAGCAGGGTGGGCTTCCTGGAGGGGGCAGCCTGACTGCCCCTGCCGGCCCAGCTCTCTCAGCCTTCCACAGATTTGGGGCTGGGATTGCCATACAGTGGGCAGGCAATGCCACGCGGTCTTCCCACCCCCGGAGAAGACGAAAGGGAGTGACGGTCCAAGACAGGGTGCATGTGACCCCGTCCAGCCATGGGGACCCTGGATGGGGCACGGCAAGGAACGGAGCAGGGATGGGGAGGCTAAGATGAAGCAGGCAGAGGTGTGCCAGCCAGGAGGCAAGTTCTCAGTGTGCACCTCCTCCAGTGGCTGCCACGCTCTGCTACAAAGGATCTTTTTTTCCTTTTGGCTGATTGGGAAGCAAAAGAGATCTGGCCAGGCTGGGAGAAAGCCACCGGGATGTGCCCGGCTGAGGCCTTGCGGAGCAGTTCTTCTCAAAAGAAGGCGCGAGGAGGCCGGCGTGTCAATGTGAATAAACTTGGCTGTGATCTACCTGTGTAGGACAAGATGATTCCTTGGTTAATTTCCCAGGGCTGCGGGAGGGAAGGGGAAGGGGAGGAGGGGCCCTCCCCCTGCGCCACGCCCCCTGCAGGAGGTGGGAGGTCTCGCCCATCCTTCTCCAACCTGGTGCCCTCCAGATCTATTAGACAGCAACTCCTGTCATTCCTATATATAACATAGCCATTGGCCATGCTGCCTGGGGGTGATGGGAGTTGTAGTCCAACACATCTGGGGGGCACCAGCTTGGTGAAGGCCGCTCTGACTGGTACTAAGAACTCGCACAGGAATTTTAGTTTGCAAAACTAAATCTTCATCATTCTGTGAGGGCAGTCACAGAACATCCCTGCGTTATTTATTTATTTATTCTATTATATTTATACCCCGCCTTTTTTCCTGCAAGGAATCCAAGGCGGCTTACATAATCCTCCTCCTCCTCTCCATTTTATCCTCGCAACAACCCTGTGAGGTAGGTCAGGCTGAGAGTCAGTGACTGGCCCAAAGTCACCCAGTTCTAGTCCTGGCCGAGCGGGGACTAGAACCCGGATCTCCCGAGTCCCAGTCCAACACTCTCCTATCGGGGAATAAACGGGGGAGTTTCTGAAATGTTTTATCCTTTCCCATAAAGATTGAGCTCAGCACCCAGCCGGGTCGTGTCTGGTCACAGGAGTCCAGCACAACCTTTGGGATGCAGGTGGGGCATGCCTGAGCAGGAGTGGGGACAGGCTTGGCACGGGGCCCAACTGCAGGGCCGCCTCCCTCCTCTGCGCTGTGCTCCAGCCGGCTCCGCAGCTCAGCAGACACGGGCGCCAGGTGGAAAGAAAGAGGGACGGCATCTGGACTGTAGTGCAGCCTTTCCAAACCTGGAGTTTTCATAGATCACAGAGTTGGAAGGGGCCTACAAGGCCATCGAGTCCAACCCCCTACTCAGTGCAGGAAACTAGAGGAGGAAACCAAATGCAGAGTTACAGAATGGGGGACACTTGGCTCAACAATACTACAAGTGAGAAGGATCTTGGAATTGTGGTAGATCACAAACTGAATATGAGCCAGCAATGCGATGTGGCTGCAAAGAAGGCAAATGCTATTATGGGCTGCATTAATAGAAGTATAGCTTCCAAATCGCGGGAAGTGATAATTCCCCTTTACTCAGCACTGGTTAGGCCTCATCTTGAGTACTGCGTCCAGTTCTGGGCACCTCACTTTAAGAAGGACATAGACAAACTGGAGAGGGTTCAGAGGAGGGCAACAAGGATGATAAAGGGACTGGAAACAAGGCCCTATGAGGAGAGACTGAAAGAACTGGGCATGTTTAGCCTTCAGAAGAGGAGACTGAGGGGAGATATGATAGCACTCTTCCAGTATTTGAAGGGATGTCACACAGAGGAGGGCAAAGATCTCTTCTCGTTCATCCCAGTTTGCAGGACACGGAATAATGGGCTCAAGTTACAGGAACCTAGATTCCACCTAAACATCAGGAAAAATTTCCTGACTGTCAGAGCAATAAGACAATGGAATCAACTACCTAGGGAGGTGGTGGGCTCTCCCACTCTGGAGGCATTCAAGGTGCAGCTGGACAGACATCTGTCAGAGATGCTTTGACCTAGATTCCTGCATTGAGCAGGGGGTTGGACTCGATGGCCTTGTAGGCCCCTTCCAACTCTACTTTTCTATGATTCTATGATTCTATGATCCAGGTAATAGCCAGGCCTGACCCTGCTTAGCTTTCCACGCTCAGACGAGCTGAGCCAGCGTGAGCCAAGCTGAGTCCTCCAGATGTTTTGGACTGCAACTCCCATCAGGCCCAGCCAGCATGGGCAATGGTCAGGAATGCTGGGAGTTGTGGTCCAAAACATCTGGAGGGCACCGGGCTGGGGAAGGCCGCTGCGGTGCATATTAGAACGGCAGCCCCCTCCGTCCTTCGTCCTTGGCTTGTGGAGCGCTCGCCAAAGGGTTTGGCCATCACTGGCCTCGAGGGGCGAATCCATGAGCAAAAATGGAACAGAGCGCATTTAATTTGGAGGAGATCTTAGACACGGGCGGGGGGGGGAGAGGGTGGCACGCCCATTTGTGAGGAGCGGGATCCCAGCTCAGTGGTGCAACCCCCGCTTTGCATGCGGAAAGTAGTCCCAGGTTCATTCCTGGGCATCTCCAGGCAGGGCTGAGAAAGAGCCCGCTCAGAAACCCTGGAGAGCCGTTGGCTGGGGGCTTATTTTGGGGGTTGTAGTCCAACACATCTGGAGGGTGCTGGGTTGGGGAAAGCTGGAGCAGGCCATGCTGAGGCAGGTAGGCCAGCGGTCTGGCTGGGCATAGGGCGACGTCTTCCACGACTAGGGGAGGTGAAAGTTCTTCTCTGCTTCCAAGACCTAGTCAAGGCTACAGTAATACCTTGGATTGCAAGTAACTTGGTTTGAGAGTGTTTTGCAAGACAAGCAATTTTTAAAATATTTATTTAAATTTCTTTTGACTTGATATACAAGCGACGTCTTGCAATACAAGTGCTGTAGTACGGCTTAAATTAAAAATCTCTGTACAAATTTTTTTGGGGGGGATTTCGTTTTGATATAAGAATGTTTTGGATTACAAGCACGTTTCCGGAAAGAATTATGCTCTCAATCCAAGGCATGACTGTACTTGGCTGGGCCAGGAAGCAGAGCACCTTCGCCCCGCCCTTGCTCCTATGTCCCCCCCTCCCCGTAATATGGACAGCTGTGGGGGTGGGCAGGGAGAGGGTGGTTTGCCTGCTGTCTCTTCTTCAGGGAAACTGTCCTCCAAAGTCATCACTGCCGGCCTTCTCGGAGCCAGTGTGCACGTCCCGGCTGGCCATCCGGGAGCTGGCGCTGGGTCCAGCCTGTGGCAAAGCGGCCACGGGATGAGTTCACCAGCCGCCCAGCTCACACGCCGGGCGCCCTTTGGCTGTTTCTACTTTCAGGCTGCAGCTTTGCGATGCCATACTGAACGCACAGTGGCGTGTGAGGCGTGCACCGCGACAGCCTGGCCACTCGGCAAGACCCCGCTCCAGTCGCTGCTGGGCTGCCGACTTTGCTCGGCACACTCTTGCCAGCTGCTGCTGCGCTGCACGGATTGAGAAGGGGCTCCTGGTCCAGCAGTGTCATTTTAAGCAATTGTGCACACACGCACATGACTTGACTGCGCTCTGAAGAATGGCTTCGGGCTTCCTTCCTGGAGGGCTGGCTGGAGAATGTTTCAAAAAAGAAAGGAAGGACATGGGCTTTGTGCACCAGGCACCCAGATTCGACTCTGAAATGGGTGGCGTTGGAAGCACACAGGGCTGCTGCAGCTCAGTTTGGCTGGGCTGGCAAAACCAGGCCGGCCGGCCGTCTGGCCAATCGGAGCACTCATGGGCAGAGCCACTGAGAAGAAGCAGCGTGCGCTACGGAGAGCAGCAGCAGCAGCCATTTTGAACGCCTGTGTGTGTGTGGAGAGACATTTTTCATCATCCTAGAATCATCATCCTAGTATGATCTTTTTGTTTGTTCTCAGTGTTCCTTGCTGCTGGTGGTTGCTGCCCTTCTTGATTCAGGGCTTCTCTACAAGAGGGGTTTAGCCTGCCCCTTTACTGAGGCTTCTTCCATTTTCATTGCCGGAGGAAAAGTGCATCCTTTACACAGGATTGCGGGGGGGGGGGGTGTTTGTATTTCTCTGCCTTTCTATATATTCTATTAACCAAACACAAGGTGGCGCTGTGGTGTAGCAGCAGTATAACAGAATTGTGACTTTACAGGAGGCTTTCATTCCGGTTTGCTCCAGTTTGGAATTTAATACCTGACTTTCCTTGCTCTAAAAAAACGGCGGAGATGGTGGAAAACACAGGAGAGGCCCTGGAGGATGGGGACGACAATGGCGTGAAAAGGCCCCGCCAACCTCCGTGAGTGGGGGATCACAAGCACACAATAAATACCTCACTTAGAGAAGCCCTCAATGGCAAATACAAGATATACAAGGTTTCCCCAACCTGGTGCCCTCCAGATGTGTTGGATTACAACTCCCATGCTGGCTGGGGTATTCCAGGAATAGAATCATAGAATCACAGAAAAGTAGAGTTGGAAGGGGCCCACAAGGCCATGGAGTCCAACCCCCTGCTCAATGCAGGAATCCAGGTCAAAGCATCCCTAACAGATGTCTGTCCAGCTGCACCTTGAATGCCTCCAGAGTGGGAGAGCCCACCACCTCCCTAGGTAGTTGGTTCCATTGTCTTATTGCTCTGACAGTCAGGAAATTTTTCCTGATGTTTAGGTGGAATCTAGGTTCCTGTAACTTGAGTCCATTATTCCGTGTCCTGCAAACTGGGATGACCAAGAAGAGATCCTGGCCCTCCTCTGTGTGACATCCCTTCAAGTACTGGAAGAGTGCGATCATATCTCCCCTCAGTTGTGCAAGCCAGCCGTAAGGAGGAGGCAGCAAGGCCAGTGATGGAACTAGAGCAGGGCTCTCCAACCTTGGGTCCCCAGGTGTTGCTGGCCTACAGCTCTAGTCCAGCAACATCTGGGGACCCAAGGTTGGAGAGCCCTGCTCTAGAGGAATACAGTAAATTAAGCCACTTCTTAGAAGTAACTGCTTGGACACAGCCTTTTGTGCAGTGCCTCCAGCTCCAGCAGGCAAATGTAAAGGTCCACGGGCCACCTGGAGACCATCTAACTGAGTCCTGCAAGATCTGGTCCCTGCTTCTCCGGGGCCGGGGGTGTGGGTGTGTGCTGACTGACTCCAGCTACAAAGGTTGCTGCCTCCTGTGGTTATTTTTGCTCTTTGGATTTGATTATTTCTCCTTTGTTTGACCTTAGTATAGTTATTACTGAATTGTTTAACCCTACTGTATATTTATTAATGTGGGGGGGTGGGGTGCGCGCGCACGCGTGTGTGTGTGTGTGTGTGTGTGTGTATGATTATTTAAACCTCATTATGATCTGTAACTGTTAATTATTTGGAAATGTTATATTCATAGATCATAGAGTTGGAAGGGGCCTACAAGGCTATCGAGTCCAACCCCCCTGCTCAATGCAGGAAACTAGAGGAGGGGTCTCCCATCTAAGTAATCACCAGGCCTGACCCTGCTTAGCTTTCCACGCTCAGACAAGCTGAGCCAGCGTGAGCCACAGGCCTGTATTCTATTGCATACATTTTCTTGATATTCTTGTAAGCCACTTTGAGCATGGCTTTACCATGGAAAACCAACATACAAATAAACCAATGCTGATGAAGAAGATGAAAATTTTGGTGCTGAAAAATATTGGATAGGAAAAACGCAACTAGAAGCCTTCCCATCAGAAGTGAAACAGCCGAGGATACCTACAAAGACAGACTCAAAATTTGCTGTGTTGAATGTCTTCCTGGACAGCCATGGGCTTACATGCATTAATAATAATAATAATAATAATAATAATAATAATAATAATAATAATAATAATAATAATAATAATTTATTTATTACCCGCCTCTCCATCTAGATCGAGTCTCCATTGGGAAGACTCTAAAACAGTGTTCTCCAACCTTGGGTCCCCAGATGTTTTTGGCCTACAACTCCCAGCATGCCCCAGCCAGCAGCTGGCTGGGGCATGCTGGGAGTTGTAGGCCAAAAACATCTGGGGACCCAAGGTTGGAGAACACTACTCTAAAAGGTAAGTTCAGTCTGGACCAGCAACTTCCATGGATACTACAACCAATGCACAAGTTCACCGAACTACAGATAGAACGCCAACATGAAAGACTAATGCATGCTGAGCTATGTGATACCCTAGCACAGCTAAGAGAGAGGTTCTGGATTATAAGAGGGAGACAGTTGGCCAAAACAGTAGTACAGAAGTGCGTACTAGGCAAACAGCATCGAACACAACCAGGAAGAGAAGTAGTTGCTCCCTTACCCAAAGACCGACTCCTAGAAGCTCCACCTTTTGAAGTAACTGGAGCAAACTTTGCTGGACCTCTATATACAAGAGCAAAGAATTTATCCGAGAAAGCATATATTGTTCTCTTTACATGTGCTGTTACTTGAACCATTCCTTTAGAATTAGTTCCAAATCAAAGTACAGAAAGTTTTCTGTAAGTACTAAGAAGATTTGTTGCCAGACGTAGACTGTGTAAGATTGTGTGTTCTGGTCATTCCAAGCCTTCAAAAGAGCTGGTCAGTATTTGAAAGAAATTTGGTGGCAAAGAAATAAACTAAAACTTCAAGAATTCTTTGGGGAGAGAGGGATTACTTGGAAATTCATTGTTGAGAGAGGAGCCTGGTGGAAAGGATTTTGAGAAAGACTTGTTAGATCTGTCAAGACTTGTTTTAGGAAGAGCTGCTTTGTCATATGAAGAACTTGAAACAACCTTAAGTGAAGTAGAAGCAGTACTGAACTCAAAACCAATAATAACCTTTGTTTATAATGAGACAGAAAAATTATTACCATTGACCCCAGCTCATTTTCTTGTTAGACAGACAACCCTAACTTCTTAGGAAAATTAAAAAGTCACTGCAGAGAAACTTTCCAAGAGGTGGAAATATCAACAAGCTTTGATGAATTTATTTTGGAACAGATGGCAGAAAGAATACATTAAGATCCGCATATTACAGCAATTCCCCAAAGCAGAGCACTGAGCTCAAGGTGTCTGACTTGGTCCCAATCCCATGAGGATAAAATATCTAAACACATGCGGAAAGGTTGGACGAATTGAATAAAAGTTCCAAGGACGTGATAACAGTCCACTCGTGTTCTGTACATCTGCCATCCTGAACAATTACTGGAGGACCAGTCCAGCTGTTGTAGCCTCTGGAAATTTAAGGAGATGGATTGGAAGTGAAGTTTATCAGCTGGAGAATGTTGATACTCTAAAGGTTTAATATTTTTCTTAGAAAAGTGCAACTGAAAGTCATGTGATACTTTTTGTTAGCAGTAGTTAGGCCTTCTCAGTCAGTTGTATCAGCAGGAAATTATGCTCTGTTTAAGTCTGATATAAAATAAGAGGAGTCCTCATTTTCAAGGAAGCTGTTCTGCAGGATCTGGTCTGCAACAGTGCCTTGCTGGGGCAGGGCATTTCCATCCCAATGGTGCTTCTCCAGGGTATTCAGCAGGGCCAGTGAAGCATGGGGGGAGAATTCCTGTCTCAGGGACCCCTGCAGGTCAGACAAGCGTTTGAAGCTCTTCATATGTGGATTGAGATGCACCAGTCGGGGACCGCTCTTCCTTCACAAGAAAGCAAGCTCATCAGAGATTTCCCTCAGTCCCGGAGGGACAAAGTAATGATGCAGTGCGATGGGTGGAGGGCTGATCTACCACCTAATTCCTCTGATACCTTACAAGTTCTGCCAGGAAGACTCCAATCACATATTGAGGGGGGGGGTAGACTAGCCTATCCAAAATGTCAATAACTGTGGCTGGTTTTGCATCTTTTGGTGGTGGGGAATATAGATCAAGATCAGGGAATTTATTTTTAAAATGCACAATTCATGTTTCCACTTATGCACTCAAGGTTGCTATATGCTCATCATGAGCCAGCATGGCCTAGTGGTTAGAGTGTCGGACTGGGACTCAGATTCTAGTCTGAGATCCAGATTCTATTCCCCACTCGGCCATGAAGCTCCCTGGGTGACTTTGGGCCAGTCACTGACTCTCAGCCTAACCTGCCTCACAGGGCTGTTGTGAGGATCAAATGGAGAGGAGGATTATGTAAGCTGCCTTGGGTTCCTTGCAAGAAAAAAGGTGGGGTATAAATATAATAAATAAATAAAAATAAAATACATCAACCCCATAATAAAACCATTATATATCAAACAAACATAATTAGTACAGACAAGGAAAGCAAAAAACATTCTACAGGTGCCAAAGATACAGAAATCATGAATAGAGTATTTGTATTTTTGTAAGGATTTGGGGGGGGGGCGGGTTGTGTTGCCACTGCAAGTGGCAACAGCATCCACTGTGTTTGCAGCCTGGTCCCCCTTTTGTGCCCACCACAACACGGGTGCGAAGGGGGCTGTGCTGCGTTCAGCTCCAGGGAAGAGGTGGAGCGAGCGCTGAGCCAAAATCTGTCCTCCAATTTCCTGAAAGGTTTCTTCCCCAGTGAAAGATGCTTCCATTGTTCTGCCTCATTCAGTCACAGGGCATTGCTTTGCAGCCTCCCCAGCTGCCTGCGCACCCCTTATCTCAAAAAGTTCCACTGGACGAATGACCAAATGATGTCCTCCCCTGGACCTTAATTGCAGCGGGGGAAGCCCAGGAGGCTACAGAGAGGATTGTACAATGAAAGACAGGACACAAGGAGAGCACAAGGAGCCCAAACCCATCCCATGAGAATTTCTCAGGAATTCCCTTCACTGTAAACGGATTTCTTTCTGAACGCAATTTCTTTTATATCAGATTGAATCAGGATGGTAAAAAAGAAAAAGTGGGAGAAACGGCAAATGGCATTCCCATTACACAAACAAACACAAACACAGGCACACACATTCCCATGCAATGGGCAACCCTGGGACTGGTCCGGTCCGCTCCGCTCCGCCCTGCCAAGATCAGAGATTAGCAGCCAGATGTTAATTGTTTGCTCCCAGGCCCCACCTGGGGCGAGTTGGTCATCAGCATGATAAAGGCCTGCAGTGGATAAAGGCCCAGTTTCTCCCTCATTCTATCCAGCTGCAAGTTCCTGCAGCCACAGCAGCACCGCTTTCTGGGCCGGGCCTTCATGGCCGGCAACAGCAATGAAAGCCCATCCTCCTGGCCTTTGGCCACTTCTGCCCCGGATGGCCTGCGCCCCATGCCTGAGGTGGGCAGTCCAAGGAAAAAGACCTCAGCCTCCGCTTTGCCCCAGGAAGACCCTGCCCTGGGCAAGGGAGCTCTTGGGGCAGGGGCGGAGGCGGCGGCTGCAGCGGGGGACCCGGCGGAGGGCGCGGGCCAGAGGGGGAAGAAGAAAAAGAAATACCACCGCCACCCGAAGCCACCGTACACCTACCTGGCTATGATTGCGCTGGTGATCCAGGCCTCCCCAGAGCGGAAACTCAAGTTGTCCCAGGTAAGAGGAAGAGAGCCGGACCGGCCGTGCAAAGGGGTTTGTGCCTTCCTGTGGCACAGGGGGATGTCCGTGCTGGGGTTTGTGTTCCAACTGGAGCTGGGTTCACTCATCCTGCCAACAAAGGTGAATGCAATTTTAGGCATCACTAATATAACCAACTACCCAGTGGAACCCACGACCTAGGGAGGTGGTGGGCTCCCCCACTCTGGAGGCATTCAAGATGCGGCTGGACAGTCATCTGTCGGGGATGCTTTGACTTGGATTCCTGCATTGAGCAGGGGGTTGGACTCGATGGCCTTGTGGGCCCCTTCCAACTCTACTTTTCTATGATTCTATGGTTGTTTTAAACTACCATTTAAACTTTTCATAAGAAGAGATAGGCGAACGATGGTCTGATTCAGCATGGCTCTTTTTATGTTCTTATGGAATGAAGAATGCCAGTATTGGGGGAACTGGGGGGGGGGTCAGGTTGTTGCTGAAAGACCTGTGCACTCAGTTCTGGTCCTGAAAACAAACTCCTGGGCTGAGTGGTGTCAGTTATTCATTTGGGTCGGCTGGTGGATCTTGAGGTTCCAGGGGAAAAAACACCCCAAAGTAGACCCTGTAAGTCTTATGTCTGCCGACCCCTGAACTAGAAGGACCCTTCCAACTCCCTAATTCTATAACTCAGTTTACCATGCTTTGCAGATGTATGAGCTTAGTTCCTGCATCATCTGGGCATTGTTTGCAAACACACAGTTCCCCCCACCCCGCAGATTCTGTTGTCTTATTTATTTATTACATTTATATCCCGCCTCTTTTCCTGCAAGGAACCCAAGGCGGCTTACATAATCCTCCTCCTCCTCCTCTCCATTTTCTCCTCACAACGACCCTGTGAGGTAGGTTAGGCTGAGAGTCAGTGACTGGCCCAAAGTCACCCAGTGAGCTTCATGGCTGAGCAGGGACTAGAACCCGGATCTCCCGAATCCCAGTCCAACACTCTCCCCACTAGGCCACACTGGTCTTGCACCCACCACTGCTTTTTTGGGTCACACGCACAGCAAAGCATGGGGGGGGGGAGAGGACGATTGTTCCTCTTCCAGACCCCGAATGGAGGATTATTCTTGTACCAGCCGGGCTTTGTTCAACAGGATTGTTCTCAGTTCCAGAACATCCTGGCTTTGGGGGAGGGGGGAGAACCCTGGAAAGATGATTTCAGGCACCAGGGCTCTGGAGTGCCCCCCTTGTCTTTGGAAAGTTGTTTGTGGCTCCTCCAGCCAAAACCAGCCAGGGACCTGCCTTGTCCCAAGCCTTCCTTATCATTGAAGAAATAAGGACATTTCGCCCCAGCACTCCACCCGTCCTTCCAGTTGTGCTGCCAAAAAGAGCACCCACCCACCAGACAATTCTAGATTGAAGAGGGAGGGGGACTGAAGTTAGCCCCCTCCAGCAGTGCCCCTTGCCCTTATTTTTCGGTTTAGAACAAGCAACTCAGGAGGAGGCACATCAGAAATGATGTTTGGTATGGGGAAAGTAGACGTGGATAAATATTTCTCCTCCTCCCATCACACTAGTATTGGGGGCCATCCACTGAAAGTGATGGGCAGACAAAAGCACCTCCTGCTTCACCTATTTAAAAATTAATTAATGGAATTTGCTGACACAAGATAGTCCTGGACTGGGGCTCTGCAGTTCCGAGTTCTAGTCTCTACTCTGCCATGAAGCTCACTGGGTGGCTTTGGGCCAGTCACTGACCCTCAGCCTGACCTACCTCACAGGGTTGTTTTGAGGATGAAATGGAGAGGAGAATGATCACGTAAGACACCTTGGGTTCCTTGCAGGAAAAAAGGCGGGGTATAAATATAATAATAAAATAAATAAAAAAGACCAGCCAACCAAGTAGAGATAGCACAGTGAACACAATAGTATAAAAATAGTAATGATTAATTAAAAATACAAATAGGTGAGCAATTTTTAACAAGTAGATTTAAAGTGACGCATGTCCCACTCATGGTAATATAAAATTTAGCAAATTAAAACATTTTCAGTTCAGGCAACTGACATCATCCCACACCAACAAGCAATTGCAGCTACACAGAATCTAGCCACCTTGGAGGTTACCTGAAAATTCTGACTGGTCAAGAGATAATCTATATAAAACACGTCAGAACTCCCAGGTATTCCTTGCAAAATAGGAATAATAAAGTATGCTGAAAATCACAGTGAAAGGAACAGTCTCTACCATGCCAGCTTCACAGAGGCAAAAGCGCTCAGAATATGGAGTGCTGTTGTATCTACCCTCCAAAAGTGCAGAGGGTAACACATTAAACTTCGCCAGTGTAAAACGCTTTCCTGTATTTTGGGATAGTTAAAAAAGTTAAATAGGTTGCAGGTAAAAAAAAAGCCTGCCCCCTATCTCTAAATTTGGAGTATGGGGTAGCTGCTCTTATATGGTCTTGTAGCTCAGTGCCCCTAATGCGCTGGCATATGACCTCTGGCTTTTGTATGGCCCAGGGCCAAGATGGCATTTTGGGAGAAACCCAGATTACACCATTTCTTGTCCACCGCCCTTTTCCATTTTGACTGAAATACATCAGTTAAGGCCAAAGGGGCTAAACCTTGAGGGGCAAATGCCAGAAATTTAACTGATACATCCAGTTACCTTGACACAAGGTGTGATGACCGCCACTGGCATAGATGGTTTTTAAGGGTGATTAGACAAATTAATTAATGGAGGAGTGGGTCTATTGAGGGCTATTAGTCATGGTGGCTACCTGTCTCTGAAGATCTGTCGCTGGGGAGCACTGGCAGGAGAAGGCTGTCCCCTCCATCCGGGCAAGTCCAGGAAAACTAGTCTGGAGGAGAAAAGGGGCGACAAAGACCCATTATTAGCCGAGCAAGGATTTCATGCAGGCTATGCTGACTAATGTAGGCCAAAACATCTGGAGGGCCACAAGTTGCCCACCCCTGATTTAATGCATACTATTATAGGGCAGTGCTCTCCAACCGTGGGTCCCCAGATGTTTTTGGCCTACAACTCCCAGCATGCCCCAGCCAGCTACGCTGGCTGGGGCATGCTGGGAGTTGTAGGCCAACAACATCTGGGGACCCACGGTTGGAGAGCACTGCTATAGGGCCTTGATATACTACAGCCTTCCCCAACGTTCCGTTGGCTTCTTTCCCCCGCCCCGCGCGTGCCAGTCGTGCGCCGCCTCTTTTCCAGAATCCCCCACGCCAGGCACAGGTTGCCGTCTTGTCTGGATCCGGTGAAGTGGGTGCTGGGGGGGTACCTCCCAAATCACCCTGCTGCAGCCCACGTGCCGGGTTCAGATGACACGGCGGCAACCCACGCCCGGCACGGAATGAGGTGGCGTGCAACCAGGATCCTTCCCCACTCGCCATGAGTGAAAGGTGGGGGCCCTTCTGAGGTTCTTCTCTGGGCACCCTGGGCACTCCCTATGGCTTTATTCAGCCCCCACAGAGAACTGGCTCCAGCACAAGGCTCAGGTTAGCCACCTGCCTCGGGCCACGTCCGGCTCCCTGCCCACCTGGGCACGACCGTCTCGGCTCCAACTGGCAGCAGCGCTCCGGGGGCTCGGCATCACCTGCCCCCTGACGCTTTTAACTGGAGATGCCGGGGGTTGAACTCGGGAGCCTCTGCCTGCAACGGAGGTCCTCTCCCTCTCGCCCACAACCCGCCATGGGTTCTGATGCCTCTCTATGCATCTAGCATCTTCCTAAGATTTAGAGCTGGTAAATATAATAAACTAAATAATTGGCCATTTGCTGCCCTTTCATAGTACCCCAAAAGTTGCCTCCTGGGATAGGCCGCCTTGCCTTGCCTGTCAGTGGAGCCCACTGCATACTTTTGACTTAATTTTGTTGCAATGAGTTTGGACTCTTCATCGATCCCCCCCCCCCCCATGAACCAAGCATTCATTTACATTATGGAAGCCTTCAGCGTTGGCCTCGCTTGACTGGCTGGGGCATGCTGGGAGTTGTAGGCCAAAAACCTCTGGGGACCCAAGGTTGGAGAACACTGCTCTAGCACAGTGGTCCAACACACGCTGAGCATCCAGAAGGTTCCGTTCCCGGCATCTCCAGATGGGACTGGGGAAACTCCCGAGTAACTTTGGATTGGAAAGCCTCTGCCAGTCCTGCTCCTGCGTCCCCCACCCTTGTGCAGGGGCTGCTGCTGGCTCCCCAAGTCCTGCTTTTCTTGTGGGGACTCTGAGGGCATCTTTATTATTATTATTATTATTTTCACCACCATTGATAATCATAATAAAATTATAATATCTTATTTTGTGTGGCTGCGTGGATTCCCCCACAGTTTTGCAGCCACGACTTTAAAGTCATTTGATTCTCCGTGCAATGGGAGTTGTTCCTAGAAGAGTCCCTGCCTCTCGGCCTAACCTACCTCACAGGGTTGTTGTGAGGATAAAATGGAGAGGAGGGGGAGGATCAGGCAGGGGGAGGATCATGTAAACGGCCTTGGGTTCCGTGCAGTAAAAAAGGCGGGATATAAATATAATAACTAAAATAAATAAACAGGAGAATGTGGGTCCAAAGGGGTGCTTCTGTGTGGTTGTGTGAATCCCGCCCACCCTTCGCACTCATCTTAAAGTTCATGTGCCACAGTTCCCTCTTTCTGTGGCATGCATTGCTGGCTGTTGAGAATATTCAAAGGACTATCTCTCCACCTCTGCTGACCCCTTGACAAGGGTCACAGCCCCCACCCCGCTGTGCATTCATGTCATTACAGCCCACTGAGGGTTGACTTACCCACGGGGGCGATTTTGGGGTGCCTGCGGCTGCCATTTTTGCGTGGGCCCACTGGCACCTTACTTCCCGTGGTTTGTCATGTATTTATTTATTATATTTATACCCCGCTTTTTTTCCTGCAAGGAACCCAAGGTGGCTTACATAATCCTCCTCCTCTCCATTTCACCCTCACAACAACCCTGTGAGGTAGGTTAGGCTGAGAGGCAGTGACTGGCCCAAAGTCACCCAGTGAGTTTCATGGCCGAGGGGGGACTAGAACCCGGATCTCCCGAGTCCCAGTCCGACACTCTCACCACTACGCCACACTGACCCAGGCGGCAGGAACCATTTGAGGGTGGTTTGAGGGTTCACATGACATGGCACAACAAGGGCTGTCATGTTGTGCTAGCCAGGGGATTCTGCCTGTGAAAGGCCCCCTCACAAATTTTCTCCTGGCCCTTTCTGCTCAGCTTCTAGAGCTAATGAATTGGGGGGAGGGGGGTGTCTTGAGAGTCAGAGAATAAGAGCTATCTCACTTCAGAGCAGTATCTCCCAAGCCATCTGCCAGCTGCCTGGCCCCATTCCTCCACTTATCTAATGCAAATATGTCTCCCCCAGGTCAGAGGTCAGTCAAGCCAGTTGGGAGATTAGAACCAGCAGGGTGCAAATTGCTTTGGTGGAGGGGAGAGAAATGTTACACCAGGAGTTGGGGTGGAATAATGCAGCATGGCTCGAAGCGGCTTCCTGCCTCACCCCACTGACGCCCAGCTGTGTCTGCCACAGCACCCAGGGACCCTGCTAGGGGAGTCCCGTCCCCCCCCCCCAGCAGAGGCGGCATCAAAGCTCTTACCTGGCTTGGGCACAAACCACAGGGACCTTCTCCTGCACGAAGCCAAATAAACTGAACAGACCCCAGGAAGAGTCAGTCTGCAATATTTTGCATGCTTAGAGAAAGTCCCATTTAACTTATTAGGATTTATTTCTAAGTAAATATTGTGCTGTGAGAGTTAAATGCGCAAGCAATGGAAGGCAACAGTGTCTTCAGAGGTGCCACATGATGCAGTGATTGATCCAAACTGGGCACCCCAGGGGGGGGGGGAATCCTTTGGACTATTGTTGAGGGAACTCTCTGATGAGACAGAATTGGGTGTGATCCGAGGGCAGCTGACAAACAAATCCCAGCATCTTTGGCAAGGGAACTTGGGATACACCACTCCGTTTATGCTGTGCCGCCATTTAAGATGGAAAAATGTCCTGCGTTCTCCCTTCTGTACTTTAGGTTTGCTAGGGGGGACATAGACCCTCTTTCGGACCGAGACAAAGTAGGAATTGAACACTTCTGCCCTTTCTTTGTCTCTGTTTTTGCCATCCTCACTGAGTAGTTGAACCACCATTTCTTTCCTCTGTCTTTTACTATGCACATCTCTGAAGAAAGCCTTTCTGTTGCTTTTAGCATCCCTGGCTAGCCTCAGCTCATTCTCAGCTTTAGCCTTCCTGACATTATTCCTGCACTTCTGTGCTACCTGCCTGTACTCTTCCCTTGTAGCCTGGCCTTACTTCCACTTCCTATATGTGTCCTTCTTTGTTTTCAGGTCACCTCTGAGCTTTTTGTGAAGCCACATTGGCTTTTTCTGTTGCCCTCTGCCTTTTTTCTTTCTTTCTTTATTCATTTTCTATACCTCCCAATAGCTGAAGCTCTCTTGTGGGAATTGTTTGTAATTCCAACCTGCAATTAGCAACATAAGCCCATCAGTGTCCTCCAGTCTTGAGCATTTTGCCCTCAGGCCGAGATCTCACCTGTTTTGCATACCTCTGAGCTTTTTGTGAAGCCACATTGGCTTTTTCTGTTGCCCTCTGCCTTTTTTCTTTGTTTATTTATTTATTCATTTTCTATACCTCCCAATAGCCCAAGCTCTCTTGTGGGAATTGTTTGTAATTCCAATAGCAACATAAGCCCATCAGTGTCCTCCAGTCTTGAGCATTTTGCCCTCAGGCCGAGATCTCACCTGTTTTGCATGTGATGATCATGCCTTTGTCTGCATAGCCAGAAGGCTTTCCGAGAGCTCAGCTTTGCCCAGCAACTGAATGGATGAACCTTAAATTTTAAAACAAGATCCAAGTGTTATTAGTTATTCCTGATCCTGAACATTTAGCCCTCCTTCGTTTTTTAGAAAACCTGGGGCACACATTTTAAAACAAACTTAATGTTACTTAAAGTTAATATATAATCAATATGCTAACCAAATTAAATAAACCCCCTCTTCATCTGACAAATCCACAGGTAGCTTTGAGAGGCAAGTGCCGAGGTCCCCTGCCCAAGCCCAGGATTTCCCACGGGTGTAAACTCTGGCAGTCAGTGCCACTTATTTCAAATAAATCAATAAATGGACAATTGTCAGGGCCTACTGGAAACATTTCCCCCTTTGAATTCCAAGAGCACCTCTGAGCATACATAGAACACCTTTCCCTCATCACTAATTAGCTTGCCCCCACAAACTCTGCCCTTTATGATCGGTGGAGGGGCTTCCATAGCTACATTTCCCCCTTCCCTTTCTTCTGGTGGGGCTGTGGTGCCCTTAAGACCTGTGTGGCTGGCAGCAGCAATTCAACAGGTAAAGCTTTGTCACTCTTTTTACTTACCAAAAAGAGAGGCACCCACTGAATTCTGCCTCTTAGGGCACAGTCCTATGCAAGTTTAGACAGAAAAGCGGCCTAAAACTCCCAGCATGCCCCAGCCAACTAGGCTATGCTGGCTGAGGCATGCTGGGAGTTGTAGGCCTTTTTTTCTGTCTAAACTTGCATAGGATTGCACCTTTAAAGGCAAAGAAGCCCCTTAGAGCAAAAAAAAAATAATGGGACAGACAGCAACCCTTTCCTGGCAGACGTGAACCCCAGAGCCAATAAGGGCTGTGCGTTCATCTTGGGATGTACTAAATTCAATTTTCTCTTTTCTGAGGCAACAACCAAGGAGGGTTTTAAATTCTGGGGAATTTCTTCACTGGAGTTTCCCCCTATTTCTCCCTGAAAGAGATTCCAAACCTTTCCAAGTTGTAGGACAGACAGACACACACACACACTCAAAAGGGGGGAAATTCTTTCAGGGAACAAACAAAGCCTCAAAGTTATGGGGGGGGGGTACCAACAACGTTAGGGGGGCAGTTTGTCTGCTCTGCAGGCCTTTTAAAGACAAAATTGTAAACTGTTTTTAAACAAAGCCTCAAAGTTATGGGGGGGTACCAACAACGTTGGGGGGGGCAGTTTGTCTGGTCTGCAGGCCTTTTTAAGACAAAATTGTAAACTTGTTATTGAACCCGTATTCTTGCGATCTATGTACATTCAAAAAATTTCACTCAGCAACTTCAACAATTGTTACAGTTCTTGCCACCAATTAACAAAAATGGTTTTTAAAAAATCAAGAATAACACACTAACAGCTGGAAGTGGCCATTGAGGCCATCAGGTCCAACCCCTGCTCAGTGTAGGAATCCAGTTTAAAGCATCCCTAACAGACAGTGGTTGATTGGCGGGATGACTTCCCTAAGCGGAACATAGCAATTGACGGATATAACTTGTTCGAGAAGAACAGAAGCCATAGAAAGCGGGGAAGAGTTGCACTATATGTTAGAAATGTATACACCTGCACAGAATTTCAAGAGAATGATCATGGTGGCCCCTGGGGTTAAAATAAATGAAAGAAGGAATAAAAACAATACTTAGTTGGAGTCTACTTCCAACCATCCGACCAAGGAGAGGATGTGGATAATGCTTCCCAACAGCAAATTGCAGATATTACAAGGAAGCATGAAGTATTTATTTATTTTATACCCCACCTTTCTTCCTGCAAGGAACCCAATGCAGCTTACATAGTCCTCCTCTCCATTTTATCCTCACAACAACCCTGTGAGGTAGGTGAGGCGGAGAGTCAGGGACTGGCCCAAAGTCACCCAGTGAGCTTCATGGCCGAGCGGGGACTAGAACCCGGATCTCCCGAGTCCCAGACCAACACCCTCACCACTAGGCCACACTGGCTCTCAATGAACTCTTCCCTGTTGGTCAGAATCAAGTCAACGACGGCCGATCCCCTGCCCTCTCTCTCCACCCTCTGAAAGGGAACGTTGTCAGCAAGGCAAGTCCAGAATTTCCTGGGGAGACCATGTTTGGTCCACTTTGTCTCCCAACAGACATCAGTGTAGCGTAGTGGTGAGGGTGTTGGACTGGGACTCGGGAGATCCGGGTTCTAGTCCCTGCTCGGCCATGAAGCTCACTGGGTGACTTTGGGCCAGTCCCTGACTCTCCGCCTCACCTACCTCACAGGGTTGTTGTGAGAGGAGGAGGATTATGTAAGCCGCCTTGGGTTCCTTGCAGGAAAAAAGGTGGGGTATAAACATAATAAATAAAAAATAAAAATTGATGAGGTGAAAGTAGCAGGGGCGTTGGGGGAAAGTGGCCATGTAATGCTCGAGTTCTTGATTTTAAGGAAAACGAAAGCTGAGTGTAGTCAAATGTGTACCTTGGACTTCAGGAAAGTTGAGTTTAATAAACTGAGACCAATGATAAGTAGGATTACATGGCAAGAAAACCTAAAAGGAAGAGGAATTCAAGAGTGATGGCAGTTCCTAAAAAGGAAGATTCATAGAATCATAGAAAAGTAGAGTTGGAAGGGGCCTACAAGGCCATCGAGTCCAACCCCCTGCTCAATGCAGGAATCTAGGTCAAAGCATCTCTGACAGATGTCTGTCCAGCTGCACCTTGAATGCCTCCAGAGTGGGAGAGCCCACAACCTCCCTAGGTAGTTGATTCCATTGTCTTATTGCTCTGACAGTCAGGAAATTCTTCCTGATGTTTAGGTGGAATCTAGGTTCCTGTAACTTGAGCCCATTATTCCGTGTCCTGCAAACTGGGATGAACGAGAAAAGATCTTTGCCCTCCTCTGTGTGACATCCCTTCAAATACTGGAAGAGTGCGATCATATCTCCCCTCAGTCTCCTCTTCTGAAGGCTAAACATGCCCAGTTCTTTCAGTCTCTCCTCATAGGGCCTTGTTTCCAGTCCCTTTATCATCCTTGTTGCCCTCCTCTGAACCCTCTCCAGTTTGTCTATGTCCTTCTTAAAGTGAGGTGCCCAGAACTGGACGCAGTACTCAAGATGAGGCCTAACCAGTGCCGAGTAAAGGGGAATTATCACTTCCCGCGATTTGGAAGCTATACTTCTATTAATACAGCCCAAAATTGCATTTGCCTTCTTTGCAGCCACATCGCATTGCTGGCTCATATTCAGTTTGTGATCTACCACAATTCCAAGATCCTTCTCACTTGTAGTATTGTTGAGCCAAGTGTCCCCCATTCTGTAACTCTGCATTTGGTTTCCTCTCCCTAGGTGCAGCACTTGGCATTTATCCCTATTAAATTTCATTCTGTTGTTTTCGGCCCAGCGCTCCAGCCTATCGAGGTCACTTTGAATTTTGTTTCTGTCTTCCAGAGTATTAGCTGTTCCACCCAACTTTGTGTCATCTGCAAATTTGATAAGCATTCCCTGTACCTCCTCATCCAAGTCATTAATAAAAAGGTTGAAGAGCACCGGGCCCAGGACCGAGCCCTGTGGTACCCCGCTCGTTACCTCTCCCCAGTTTGAGAAGGAACCATTGATAAGCACTCTTTGAGTCCGATTCTGTAGCCAATTGTGGATCCACCTGATAGTTGTTCCATCTAGCCCACTCTTAGCTAGCTTACTAATCAGGATATCATGAGGCACTTTGTCGAAAGCTTTGCTGAAGTCCAGGTATATAATGTCCACAGCATTCCCACAGTCCACAAGGGAGGTTACCCGATCAAAAAATGAGATCAGATTAGTCTGACAGGATTTGTTCTTGACAAATCCATGCTGGCTTCTAGTAATCACTGCATTGTTTTCAAGGTGCTTGCAGACTGACTTCTTTATAATCTGCTCAAAAATCTTCCCGGGGATTGATGTCAGATTCTAAAGCAGTGTTCTCCAACCTTGGGTCCCCAGATGTTTTAGGCCAAAAACATCTGGGGACCCAAGGTTGGAGAACACTGTTCTAAAGGCACAAACTATCTCACGGGGGGGGGGGGGATGGAAGACAACAGAAGAAGCCAATGTGGCTACACAAAAGGCTTAGCGATGATCTGAAAATCAAAAAGGACACACATAGGAGGCGGCTAGCCCAGAATTACAGCGATGGTGTCAGGAAGGCTAAAGCCCAGAATGAGCTGAGGTTGGTCAGGGATGCTAAGAATAACAAAAAGAGCATCTTCAGATGGTATGTTAAAAAGAAGGATAAAAGAAAAAGGTAGACCAGCTGCACAGCAAAGATGACAAAATGCTGATAGGTGACAAAGAAAAGGCAGAATTGCTGGACCATTTTGGCTCTGCCTTCTCTCAGAAGAGTGTCCCATCTTGCATTCAAAGAGGGCAAATGTTGTCCCTGGCTTCAAAAAGGAAGATCCGGGAAATTATAGGCCAGTCAATCTGACATAAATACCTGGGAAGAGCAGATTATAAAGGGCTCGACCTGTAGCCACCTTGACACTAATGCACTAGAAACCAGCATGGATTTGCCAAGAACAACTCCTGCCAGACTAATCTTACTACTGCATTTTTCGACTGGGTAACTATCTTAGTAGATTGTGCAAATGCTGAGGACAAAATGTATCTTGACTTCAGCAAGCTATTTGACAAGGTACCCCATGATATCCTGATTAGTAAGCTAGTTAAGTATGGGTTGGAGTGCATTACTACTAGATAGATCCACACAGGGCTGGATTAAGAGCATTATGGGCCTGGTGCTGAGGAGGGCGCGCGGCTGAGGAGGGCGCAGAAACGCTGCGCTCCTCTTCGCTGCCGCTGCGCCGCCCCCGCCAGGCCTCTGCCTCCCTGCCCGCCGCCGCCGCCGCACCCTCCCGTCCCGCTCGCCGCTGCGCCTCCCCCCGCCCTCCCGCTCGCTGCCGCTGCGCCTCCCGCCGCCGCCGCCATCACACCCCCCGCCCCCCCCCGCCACTTACCTTCTCCGCGTCGTGTCGCTTCCGGAGCCCCGCCCGCGTTGTTTTGGCGGGAGGAACCAGGGCAACAGGGCTTAAACAGCCCTGTTGCCATGGTTTCCCCGGCAAAAAACAGCGCGGGGGGTCCCGTCGCGTCACTTCCTCCTCGATGGCGGCGGCAGCGGCAGCAGCAGCAGCCGCCGCCAGGGCAGGGGGAAGGTAGGTTGGTGGTGGCAGCGCAGGGTTTTTTTTTTTGCAGAGCAGGGCTGCTTTGGAGAGGGGGCCCCGCTAAATATTATTTCGCCTGGGGCGCCAAACTGCCCTGCACCGGTCCTGATTGTGGGCCTGTTTTGGGGTAGGGGCCTGGAGCTGCAGCTCCAACAGCCCCTATCTTAATCCGGCCCTGGATCCACAGTTGGCTGGAGAACCACACTCAAAGAGTAATTGTTAATGGTTCTTCATCAAACTGGAGGGAAGCATCGAGTGAGGTGCCGCAAAGCTCGGCCCTGGGCCCAGTGCTCTTCAACATTTCTATAAATGAGGAAGAGGTGAGAGAATGCTCATCAGATTTGCAGATGACACAGAATTGGGTGGGCTAGATAATTTGGGCTTTGGGCCAGTCACGGACTCTCAGCCTAACCTACCTCACAGGGTTGTTGTGAGAATAAAATGGAGAGGAGGAGGATTATGTAATCTGCCTTGGGTTCCTTGCAGGAAAAAAGGTGGGGTATAAATAAAATTAAATAAATAAATAAATAATACTGTAGAAGACAGAAACAGAATTCAACATTATCTTGATAGGTTGGAAGACTGGGCAGAAAATAAGAGTGCAATTTAACAGAGACAACTATAAAGTTCTTCATTTAGGAAAAAGAAATCAAAAGCACAGGTATAAGATGGGATACCTGGCTTGGCAATAGAATGTGTGAAAAGGATCTTGGGAGTTGTAGTCGATCACAGGCTGAATGAGTCAGCAGTGTGATATTGCTGCAAAAAAGGCAAATGCAATTTTAGGCTGCATCAATAGAAGTATAGTTTCAAAATCACAAGAAGTAATAGTTCCACTCTACTCTGCACCGGTCAGACCTCACCTTGAACACCATGTCCAGTTCTGGACACCACACTTTGGGAAGGATGCAGATAAACTGGAACAAATTCAGAGAAGGGCAACAAAGATGATCAGGGCACGAGAAACTGAGTCCTACAAAGAAAGATTGTGAGGGTATGTTTAGCCTTGAGAAGACTGAGCAGGGATAGGATAGTGCTTTTAAAGTCCTTAAAGCAGGGCTCTCCAACCTTGGGTCCCCAGATGTTGCTGGCCTACAGCTCCCAGCATACCCAGCCAGCATGGCTAATGGCAAGACTTCCTAGCGATCAGAGCAGCCAGACAATGGAACCAACTGCCTAGGGAGGTGGTGGGCTCTCCGTCCCTGGAGGTCTTCGAGACTGGACAGGGATGCTTTAAGCTGGATTCCTGCACTGAGCAGGGGGTTGGACTCGATGGCCTAAATGGCCCTTTCTGATTGACTGATTCTGTGACAGCAACTTCCTCTGTTCCTGTGTTCCAGTAGTAGCTCCTATTTCTAGGAGTTGTCTTTGCAGCTTGGTTCCTGCTGGGCCCCGGGGGATCTTCTCACCTTTTGCTTCTTGGCCTTCTAGATCATCAAGGAGATCAGCATTCTCTTCCCCTTCTTCAAGGAAGGCTACCAGGGCTGGAAAGACTCCGTCCGCCACAACCTCTCCTCCAACGACTGCTTCTACAAGGTCAGGTGGAGCCTGGGGTTGGGGCAGAGCTGGGCTGGCCCCTGCGGCACTCCGTGGCTTTCTCAAGGGAGGCCTTCTGCCGCCCGACCACCTCTGTTGGTCTGGATGCGATTTCCGGAACTCGCGGCCGGGATCAGAGCATGGAATAACTTCCTCACGGTGGGCCATCGTGGGGCACCCATTCTCTACCGCAGCCTTCACCACTCTGGTGCCCTCCAGATGTGTTGAAGCCCAAAGCTGTGCTGGCTGGGGGATTATGGGACTTGTACTCCGACACATCTGGAGGGGACCAGGTTGGGGAAGCCCGCTGTTACCCACGCACGCACGCACGCGCGCGCACACACACACACACCTGAGCCCCTTCTTTGGGATCTGCACTGTGATTAATTTGATATGCCATGGAAGTGGATGCTCCAAAAAAGACTGGACCTGGTTCAGTTTCCATGGAATTGAGCTTTGAGCACAATGTACATCTGTCTGTCTCAGGAATGGGACAGGCCATGGATGGTCCACTTACAGGATTGCATTCAAAATCCCAAGCGGGTGGGGACTAGCTCTGGATAAAAGCAAGATGATAGGAATGAGACGGTTTGGAAATTCAGGGCCACTTGGGTCCGGCAGGAGTGGAAGCCTTGTGTGAAGGTCTTTCCTCCATCCAGGGCAGGGAGAGGGTGTCTGTCTTGGGCTCTGCCTTTGAAGGGGACTCACACACCGTACCCCTCCCATCCCTTGCAGGTGCTGAAGGACCCCACGAAACCCAACGCCAAGGGGAATTTCTGGACCGTGGACGTGGACCTCATCATGCCCGAGGCCCTCAAGCTGCAGAACACGCCCATCGCCCGCCAGGGGGAGAGGACATTTGCCGTTGACCTCGCCCCCTACGTGTACTACGGCTGTCCTTTCCGCGGCTCCCAGCGTCCCCACGACGACGTGGCTCTCTCCGAGCAGAGCGCGTGCCTGACTGGCGAAGGGCCCCGCCAGAGCAGCCCCTTCAGCATCGACTCCTTGCTTAGTGACTTCCAGGACGTGGGCCTGTGTGGGAGGCCCAGGGCGGCCGCTGAGCCTCCTCCGCACACCCTTGCGGCCGGCCTGGGTGCCTGGGGCCCGGTCCCCGTCTTCCGTGTCTCCTCGGGGGGCCCTGTTCTGCCCTGGCGGCCCCCGTGTCTCCCGCCAGCGCTCCGCTCGTTCTCCTCCTCCAGCAGCCTCTCTTCCGTCGGCTCCTCGTCGCCAAACGAACGGGAGGCCGGGAGGCAGCGGCCCAGGAAGGGGCTCCACACTCTGCCCAAGCGCCCCAGGGTGCTCCAGGACCCCGAGAGCAGCAGCAGCAGCAGCAGCTCCGACTCCGAGGACGACGCCCCGCCCCCGCCTGCCCCGCACTGGGGGCAGCTCCCCACCTCCTACACCAAGTGCGTGGCCCCCAACGTGGTCGCCCCGCCAAGCCACGCCATGCCTTTCCCCACTGCCCTCCTGGGCCAGCCCTTCTGCAGCCCCACACCCTTTGCCAGCCCGGCTTACTGGGAGCTGATGGCCAAGCCCTTTCTGAGTCCCGTCCCCCCGGCTAGGCTCTCGGCAGACCTGGATCAAGCCATGCCCCCCAACAAGACCGTGTTCGACGTGTGGATGACTCACCCGGCCGACATTGTACACCCAGCCATGGGCGGGTGTGGCCCTTTACCCAGCAGTGCTGTGGTGGCCCGTTATGAACCCTCGTGAGATGTCCCATTAGCCGCCAGGGAGGATGCGCTGGCCTCCCAGAAAAGCACACTGTGCGCACTGGTCAGGGAGGATCTGGCCAGGCAGCTCAGCCCTCTTTCCACCCCGCCGTCAGCCAACTGCACATCTCTTCACCCAACACTCTGAAGCATCTCCAAAAACAACCTTCAGCCTCCGATTGTCCCCACCAGCCAAGGCCCCGAGTAGCACAGGGGTCCCCTGTGGCAAGATCAAGTCACGTTGCAGTTTGTTTGTTTCTCTCTGTTTGGGGGCGATTCCTCACGATCAGGATCTTGTTACGAATCGCACTTTTCTGTTCTGGCTTCTCTTCTTCTCCTCGGCCGAAAATGAGATGGATTCACACCAAGAATACCTGCAATGCGGTGGCCCAAGACTGCTATCTTGTGTGCGTGAAGCGGCATCGCCTGTGAACGAGGCTCCACATCATGAGAAGCCTCTAGGGGACTGCAGCAGCCAGTGGCCACACGATGACACGGCGCCGCTGATCCTTGGTCCGCCTAGCCCCGCGCGGTCTAGAATGACGGGCAGCGGCTTTCCAGGGTCTCAGGTTGAGGTCCTTCCCCAGATGTTTTTGGCCTACAACTCCCAGCATGCCCCAGCCAGCAGAGCTGGCTGGGGCATGCTGGGAGTTGTAGGCCAAAAGCATCTGGGGACCCAAGGTTGGAGAACACTGCTTTAAAGGAAGATGCCAGGGATGGAGCCTGGGGGCCTCGGCGGGCAAGCATTCTTCCGTACCGCTCAGCTGGGCCCCTCCCCAAACTGGCTGGGGGAGCTGCTGCAGTCACCTGGGGAGATCTCCCCACCCACCCACTTTTCTCTTACCTTGCTGGCCACCGGCTCAACCATCGTCCTTCCTCTGGGAGTTCAGCTTCTGGTGTCTTACTCGGTCTACGCTGCTGAATATGTGAACAGGGCTCCCACTAGAAATGTCCCGTGTGTGGTGACGGAAAGCGATACGAATGTTCCGTATTCTGCAGTGTTTCCATCTGTGGAGGCTGTTTCACACCTGCAAAGAATTCGTGTTGGGATCGGCGCTGTGGAGAGGGGAAAGAAAGCTCCTGTGGTGGGTGGCGGGGAGGGCGAGTGTGTGTGGTCAAGATGCGCATGTCTCTTTTTACCTGGCTCCAATCCTGTGCATAAATTTGCACTTGTACGCACGGCACTTTTACTTCCAACCTCAGCATTATTAAAATCGTAAGAATTGTCATTGTGGGTTTACCTCATTTAGCAATCTGTTAAGAAAATAAAAAGAGCCCGGCTGGATCAGACTCGAGACCTTTATAGACCAGCATTCTGTCCTCCAGGGGAAATGATTCCTCAGGAGCAAGACCCTCCTGAGTAGAACTGTTGCCAGAGGACCTGTAACAAACTACAGGTTTGCCCTGGGTGGGGCTCTGGAAGCTCTGACTATGTGAGCTTTCATTTTCAGGAACAACATTGTCCTCCTAGCTCCAGTGCTCTGTTTCCCTGACCTGGCTTTTTGATTGAACCTTCTTGGACTGCCTATTGTACCTGGCTGCTTATCTGTTTTGACCTTGGCTAGTATTACCAGCTACTTGGCCTGGTTACACTGTGCTTTGACCATTGCCTGTGTCTTGCCCACTCCTGCCTTAGCCCGATCCTGTGCTGGACTGAAACCTTTGTGCCTGATCATTTGCCTGCTTAACTGATTTGGCTATTGGATTTGCCCCAGAACTCGCCTAGCAAAGAAACTGAACCAGTTAGAGCAGGACAGACTTGGAAGGTGCACTGTACGGCCATCTTCCATGCCTACTTCTGCTCCTCTTGAATGAACCAAAGCAGTGTGTTCCAGTGTGTCCATCACAGGATCCTGCAACACTGTGTTCCCTGGGCTAATTAAGAGCAGCCATCAAAACATTTCATAGAATCATAGAATAGTAGAGTTGGAAGGGGCCTATAAGGCCATCAAGTCCTGCTCAACGCAGGAATCTAAGCCAAAGCATCCCTGACAGAGGGCTGCACCTTGAATGCCTCCAGAGTGGGAGAGCCCACCACCTCCCTAGGTAGTTGGTTCCACTGGTAGTTGGTTATATTAGCGGAGGCCAACGTCCTTTTCCCTGGACTGCCCACCTCAGGCATGGGGCACGGGCCATCTGGTGCAGACGTGGCCAAAGGCCAGGATGATGGGCTTTCATTGCTGCTGCTGCTGGTCATGAAGGCCCAGAAAGTGGTGCTGCTGTGGCTGCAGAGGGAACTTGCGGCTGACCACATTCCAAGCATTTGTAAGGTCCCTTATCCAGGGATGGGGACTCGGACTCGAGGATTCAACTCGTGAGTCGGACTGAGTCCCCCCTCTGACTCGACTCAGACTCGAGTCCCAATATTTTTAATGGGACTCGAGACCAAGGACTCTTCAACATCCCTGGGCTGTGCCAGAAGGAGTGGAGAGGAGCGTGACTGCCGGCGAAGAGCGCATGGAAGCGAGGTGTGCCGCTGCTCGGCCACTATGGACGGCTACCAGGAGTGCAGCCCCAACAGTGTGTCAAGATTTATTTTGATTGATGTGTTGCGTACTTGGGAGAGGCAGAAGAAGGACCTGAGATTATACTCTGTGTGGCTGCTCCGAAGTGTGTTTCTGGTTCCAGCAAGTTCATCACCAGTGGAGCGGGTGTTCAGTGAGGGTGGAATTGTGATGAGATCTCACCGTTCCAGAATGGGGGCCAAACATTTAGAAAAAATCATGTTCCTCAAATGCAACATGGATAAGTTTTAGGAAGTACAGCACGTTTATTTTTTTAAATCATTTTTCTAAAATGCAACCTTTCAGACATTTTGGGTTTGGGTTTGGCTGCCTCTGCCTGCCTGTCTGGGGTTCCCAGCCTCCTCTGTCTGCCTGGTCTCTTCTTGACCAGTTCAACAGTTGAATTGTCCAAGACAAAGGCCTCTGCCTGCCTGTTTTGGGGTTCCCTGCCTCCTCTGCCTGCCTGGTTATTTTGGGTTTGTCTGCCTGGTCTGTTCTTGCCAAAATCAGTTGCAGAGTTTTGAAATAAAAAGGCACACTTGTGCCTAGAATTTATTTAAACCACACATCTGAAGTAGCCTTATTTTGTTGGGGAAAAACCCCATTGATTTTAATAGGGACTCATGGAATCAGCTTTGGGAGTGACTCGTGACTCATGAGTCACCATTTTGGACCTCGGACTCGAGACTCTGGTCCAAAGACTTGTGACTCGAGACCAAGGACTCTTCAACATCCCTGCCTTTATCTAGGCGGAATCCTCAGTGTTCCCCAAAGGTTAACCCAGCCTTCCGAAAAAATGAGAAAACTAGAAAGCATCCAAAATCCAAAAAGAAAACTAGTCTCAAGGTGCCAGGAAAATAGTTTATTCTTTAAGAAGCCTAATGCGTTTCAACTGTTTGGGGCCTTCCTCAGGGCCTATAAAGTTAAGAGTACATTTGCTTAATATGTCATTGATAAAAGTACAAGAGTACGATAAAATTATACACATTGCAAGAAGTGCCTGGGTCTACTTACAATACTTTAAAAGCTTTCGGATAACTCTTGTCAGAACAGATTCATACCTTTGAGGACAGGCAGATAAAATCATAGTTGAAGGCTGTGTATATCTTACTATAGATGTTAACAATCTACTACACAGGTGTTGATTCTAACTAGAGGGCTCTGTTACACATGTGCAAAATAGAATCAAAGCAATCAATCAGCATGCAAAATAGAATCAAAGCAATCAGTCAGCAAGGATAAAGTGGTAGAAATTCTGGCCATGGAATCCACACCACCAATTACGTGACAGACTGATGGACACTGAAGGACCTCAAATGTAGATTAGAAATTAAGTGAATGTATTAGTTTAAGTTAGTGTAGATCTGTTAACTGTATTAGTTAGAAAATCTTGAAATTTGGGTGGAGAATGTGTAACGCGTTTTCGCAGCGGGTTGTAAATAATATTTTTAGTAGTATGATTTATTTATAATTTTAAAAAATCCTTAAAAGTCAGGGATGCCTGGGTGCTACACAGAAGGAGAGTTACTCCAGATGCAAGGTCTTGGTTACGTGAGGGGGGGGGATCTTATCTCCTCAGTTCCCCCCCCCTCTTGTGTAACCAAGTCCTTGCACAGTGTAGTAGATTGTTAGCATCTGCAGTAAGATATATAATACATTGGGCCTGTTCACACGTAATGGTGGGTTAATTAATCATGGGACATTTTGCATATTCAGCCTCCAATCAGGCCAATTGGAGGTTACATCTGAACCCAGACACTATAGGTTAATTGTGGGTTAAACAACCCACAGTTAACTACTAATTGCAGGTTAACTGGGCTGTCTCACCCACAATTAAAATTTTATTTATATACCAACCTCTGATCGGAGGCTGAATATACAAAATGGTCACAGAATGCACCCAGCCCATGCCGTGGCAAACCCTGGGTTAATTAACCCACTATTGGCCGCCATTACATGCAAACTGGCTCGTTGCCTTCAACTATGATTTTACCTGCCCGTCTTCAAATGTATGAGTCAGTCCTGACAGTTCTCTGAACACCTGTTCAGCATTGTAAGTATACACAGGCACTTCTTGCAATAGGTATTTCATTGTACTCTTGTAGTTTTATCTGACATATCAAGCGAGTGTATTGTCTCTTTTTTTATATAGCCACTGAAGAAGGCCCCAAACAATACTGGGCCAAAATGCACTGGGTTTCTTAAAGAATAAAGTATTTTTCCAACATCTTGAGACTAGTTCTCTTTTTGGATGCTTTCCAGTTTTCTCATACTGTTCAGAAGGCTGGGTATGGAACATTGAGGATTCCACATAGAAAAAGGACCTTATTCGGAGCTCGGAGACTGTTGGTTGCCAGTTGCATTCCAGGCGTCTGTTTTAACCTTGGAAGCCCTCAGTTGCTTAGGACCTAGCTATCTAAGGGACCACTCACTAGGAACCTGCCCAGATACAAAGATCTGCAGGAAAGGGCCCTTTTGAGGGCAAAATTACCCACAGAGGCCTGTTTGTCAAAGGCACATAAAAGGGCTTTCACCTGTATTGCCCCAAACTATGGAATGTGCTCCCTCAAGAACCACAATCCCCCGACCCCTTGCTCTCTTGGCCTTTGGAAAGGATGTAAAGAATCGTGTTTAAAATTTAGTCTTTTAAAATGTGTAGTTTTAATGTTTTAGGGTGCAATCTTACAACACCTACAATTCCCAGCAAACTCCCAGCTGGCTTTTCAGGACTTTTTTTCCCCTGCCTAAACATGCGTAGGATTGTGCCCTTCATATTTTTACTGTTTTAAACGTTCTTGGTTTTTTTTTTGTTTTTTTTTACACTGTACACCACCTTGATGGCATTTTAGCAGATAAAGTGGTATATAAATGTTAATAAATAAAAAATTATTGCACTCCAAATACTCATGGCATCTCTCCTTGTCTATGATTCTACTTCAAGGGTAGGCAACTTCTAGGCTAGCCCTCTGGATATTTGGACTACTGTAACGCACTCTGTGCGGGGCTGCCTTTGAAAACGATTTGGAAACTTCAGCTAATCCTGAATGTTGTGGCCAAGCTGCAGACCAGGACTGGTTCCAGGGGACAACTGGCTCCCTCTTTTACAATAGCTTCACTGGTTCTTGATCTGCTTCCAGCAACAATTGAAAGCTCTGGTGATGTCCTGCAAAACCCTTGGGACCAGGCTCCTTGGCAGGCCGCCTTCTCCCATCCGAGCCTGCCTGGGTTTTAACGTCATCAGGGGAGGAGATCCTCTCAATGCTACCACCATTGGAGGCACGTTTGGTGGGGGTGCAAAAGAGGGCCTTCTCGGTGGCTGCTCCCAGGCTCTGGAACTATTCAAGCAGGTCTCCGGCATGTAAGCTGCTCTGTTGGGTTGGGGACTGTTCTTATCCTTTTATCGTGTTTTTTAATTGTGGTTTTAAGGTATTTGTTTGTTTTAATGAAGTTTTTGTTTTAAATGTTGGTTCCATTTTAAGCGCCATCTCCTTGGTGGAAAGATAGCATATAAACCAAATAAATACATGTGTAGTAATAAAAGATTGTCTCTCTTGTCTGCCTGTCACCACCAGAGCTCCAAAACTGTGAAACTTAGACACCTGGAACTTGGCACACATACTGAGGGAACCTTAGGGGTGTACACCTTGGGGTTATTTTGCTTTTCAAATGCTTTTCAAGTTAATCACTTGCAATTAATTTAACTGTGCCCATGCGGTTGAAGTCTGCAGTACATCTTCAGTAAATAAAATGAAGAGGAGGAGGATTATGTAAGCCACCTTGGGTTCCTTGCAAGAGGAAAAAAGGTGGGGTATAAATATAATAAATAAATAAATAGGTGGCAGACATTCCTAATTACCGCATAGCTTTGCAGTCCATACAGTCTCAAGGCATGGTAAATTAGCAGGCAGAGGGACAGAGGGAGACCGCAGCAGTGGGACGCTTGCCCCCTCCTCCCTGCTGGGGGGCATGCCCCCCTTCAAGGGAATGGAGTCCGCAGACCCCTCCTCTAAGGGCTACAGGGGTGCACCTGGCAGGGGGCCCTCCTAGGGATGCCAGCAGGCGTGGCTCCACTCAGATGGGACAGGCACAATGTCCAGCTCTTAACAGCTGTGTAGGTTTGCTTGGAGGCTGTATCAGACTAGAACAGGGCTCTCCAACCTTGGGTTCCCAGATGTTGCTGGCCTACAGCTCCCAGCATTTATTTACCGTATTTATTATATTTATACCCCGCCTTTTTTCCTGCAAGGAACCCAAGGCCGCTTACATTATCCTCCTCTCCATTTTATCCTCACAACAACCCTGTGAGGTAGGTTAGGCTGAGAGTCAGTGACTGGCACAAAGTCACCCAGGGAGTTTCATGGCCGAGCGGGGACTAGAACCCGGATCTCCCGAGTCCCAGTCCAACACCCTAACCACTACGCCACGCTGGCTCTCGCCACATTAGCATGGCTAATGGCAAGGGATTGTGGGAGCTGTAGTCCAGCAACATCTGGGGACCCAAGGTTGGAGAGCCCTGGACTAGAAGATTGCCTTCCCCAATCATCATCATCAGGCGATCACTCGTGACCGAGTAAGATTGTCTTCCGGGATAAAAGGAGGAAATTCTAAAGAAGATTGTGTAGACTCTAGCGATGGGTCCGTAAGTGACTGGAGGCCAATTCTAAATCCACACAGCTTCCCACAGTGAGGACACAGGTTACCAGATAGAAGATGGTCCTGTCTTCCCCAATAGAGACCTGTGCAATCAAGGTCATCAGAGGAGGCCTTGCTGCTTTGTACCAGGATCTCCAGATTGCCATCTCATACCCTCCAACATTTCACAGATGAAAATAGGGACACATGTGAATTTGTAAGAGGCGTGGTTAAGCGACATGAAGGTGTGATCAAGAGGGCGTGGCCAAGGGTATGGCAAGCACAAGGAGTATCCTTGAGGGGGCTGAACAGCTTTGTTGTTTTTTTATTGTGGAAAGGCCCCAGTTTAAAGCACTTTTTGTGTTCTATTCACACAATTTAGATTTAAAGAAACACTGAAACTGGAATAATTTTACAGAATTTAAGTAACGAATTAAGTTAAAACAAACTGCAATCAGTGCAGCACAGTTACTCGGAAGTAAGTACAAATGTCTTCAATGGGTCTTACGGGGGTGGGGGGGCTGTTCAGAGGCAGCGCGCGCGCACACGCGCATAGACATTGTCTGTTCCCTTCTTGCTTAAGTGGGCAAAATAGCAGATAAGCTAAATAGCCTGCATAACAAATTGGGAATCTGCATAACAAAGTAACAATCCTTGATGGCTTAAGTGTTTGCTGGACTGTCTGTAATGTTTTTATGAATGCTCTATAGAAATGTTTTTCAATTAAAGTACATAATGATTGCTAATTAATAGCACAATGTATTTTAATGCGTTTAAATTTTCTTGTAAATCACTTAGAAATATTTTTAAATATGGTAAGCAGTATATAAAGGCGGGGTATAAATATAATAAATAAATCAATATAAGAATAACTACGCAGCAGCAGCAGCAGCAAAGGTCTATTTAGTAGGCAGAGGGACAGCGTTCTATGCCTGCTGTGGGGCTGCCCTACCCTGCTCAGGGGAAAACCGGGGGGGGGGGGGCTAAAGGGTCTGACAATTGTGTAAGTTTGCTTGGAGCCTTTGCTTGTATCAACAGGAGGGATATTCCCACCTGTGCAAAGCCAGGTCTGTTTGCTAGGAAATAAATATTCAATCCCCATCTTCCCTCACCGTTGACTATGCTAGCTAGGAGTTGTGGGCCAAAACATCTGGAATGCCACATGTTGCCCACCTGAGTCTACTTGCAGGATGTTGAGGGGGGCTCCTCTGAGGAGAGGTTCATAGCCCTTTCCTTGCAAGAGGGAGGGGCCTTTCCTTGCACAGAGAACAGGCTTTGGGGCATCTCCAATGATATCCTGAAGACACACACAGGAAACCTAATGCAAACGACCCAATGCAAAACTGATAACACCCAATGCAAAACTGATAACACCCAATGCAAAACTGATAACGGATAACTTTGGTCATTTCTCCTGATTTCGTTATCCACTGGAGGTCTTTTGCATTTGTATACTGGTTGAATTGTCACAGCCCTTTCTATTCCATTGTCATTTAATTCCAAGTGTTACCCTTCTTACCCTTTGCTCAAAACTGATAACTTTGATCATCAAACTGATAACTTTGGTCATTTAAAACAAACAAACAACCAAAAACAAAGCCAGCCATGCTGGTCCATGAAAAACAAAAACCCAAAATCTACCATTGGATAATACCTCTATCAGGAATTTTTGGTTTGTCCTAATAAAGGTATCCAACTATGCATTTTGGTACTTTAAGGGTCCTGTGATGATGAGGTTACTAGAAACTTCATATTGCAATGTTTGGTGTAGATTTTAGGATTTCAGGAAGTTAGAACCCAAGAACTCTTTTTTTAAAGTGTTCTAGAACCCCAGAAACTACCAAAATAAAGTATTTGAAATAAAATGAGGAGCCATGTTTGGCGGTGGCTCCATCTGCCTCCTCAGCTGGTCAGGGGACCAGGAGCAGCAGAAAAGCAACATCCTCCAGATTTACTCAGAAGTAAATCCCACTATGTTTAATGGGGGTTACTCCCTAGTAACTGTGTAAGTTTGCAGCCTAAGAGCATGGGCAATTACAGTCATGCCTTGGATTGAGAGCATAATTCGTTCCGGAAACGTGCTTGTAATCCAAAACACTCTTATATCAAAATGAAATCCCCCCAAAAAAATTTGTACAGAGATTTTTAATTTAAGCCATACTACAGTACTTGTATTGTAAGACGTCACTTGTATATCAAGTAAAAAAAAAATTAAATAAATATTTAAAAATTTGCTTGTCTTGCAAAACGCTCTCAAACCAAGTTACTTGTAATCCAAGGTATTACTGTGTAGTCTAGAACACATCCCCACACTCTCCCTTGCCGGGGTGCCATGTTCCGTAGTGGCTTCTTTCCGGTTCTAAGTCACTGCTCATGTGGATTTTGTTCTGGAAAAATCTGTGATAATAGAAGATGTGCATGTGCTTTTAAACTACATCCCTGTGATGTGGGGATTAACAGATGCAAACCAGACCAAAGAGGAACTATACCCCAACCAGTGAGCCAGCGTGGCATAGTGGCAAGAGTGCTGGACTGGGACTCGGGAGATCCGGGTTCTAGTCCCCGCTCGGCCATGAAACTCACTGGGTGACTTTGGGCCAGTCACTGACTCAGCCTAACCTACCTCACAGGGTTGTTGTGAGGATAAAATGGACAGGAGGAGGAGGATTATGTAAGCCGCCTTGGATTACTTTCAGGAAAAAAGGCGGGGTATAAATATAATAAACAAACAAACCCAAAACCAAAGAGCAATAACCAATTTAAAGCCCTAAACGGCTTGGGGCCAGGGTATCTGAAGGATCGTCTCCTCCCATATGTACCTGCCCGGACACTAAGATCTGCATCAGCGGTCCTTTTCCGAGAACCCCTGCTAAAGGAAGTGAGGCAGGTGGCTACCAGGAGGAGGGCCTTTTCTGCTGTGGCACCCCAGTTATGGAATGAGCTCCCCAAAAAGGTTTGCCTAGCGCCTACTTTGTATTCTTTCCGGCGCCAGGTGAAGACCTTTCTGTTCTCCCAGGCATTTAAATCATTTTAATGTTGTAATTGTTTTTAATTCCATTATTGTAACTGCTGCTGCTAGCTCTGCTGTTTGTTTTTAATCTGTGGGTTTAAATTTTATATTGTATTTTATGATTTGAACTGTTGTAAACCACCGCGCTTCGGCTATTGGGCGGTATAAAAATGTATTAAATAAATAAACTGGGAGAAGCAAAATTGAATACTGAGTGCCTTACAGTTGCAAAGAAACTTCGGGCAGAATCCTAGGCATGTTTAGACTGGAAAAAGTCCTACAACTCCCAGCATTCCCAGGCAGTGTCACCTGGCCAGCACCTGCTGTGTAGCTTTCTGCTAGGATTGTTCCCTTATGCTCCAAGCTGGGAAGGAAAAACACCCACCCCCTATCACTCAAGGGCCTGAAAACCTTGCTCTGTTTGAGCCTCCTACAAGTACCAAAGTCATATGGAAGTTTATTTATTTATTTAATACATTTTTATACCACCCAATAGCTGAAGCAATCTGGGCGGTTTACAAGCTCTCCAATATTTAGATATATGGACTGCTTATACTGCATATATTTGAAATGGAAATGTTAATCCTTCCCCCCTCCCCCGTGTTTTTTTTTTCTTTTTTTCTTTTCCCTGTATCAAGGGGGATGTTAATGATTACTGTATATTCATGTTTCATGATATGAATCCCCCCCATTTTTTGTCTATTTTTATTTGTTTATTTATTTATTATATTTATACCCCGCCTTTTTTCCTGCAAGGATCCCGGCTTACATGATCCTCCTCCTCTCCATTTTATCCTCACAACAACCCTGTGAGGTAGGTTAGGCTGAGAGGCAGTGACTGGCCTAAAGTCACCCAGTGAGTTTCATGGCCGAGCGGGGACTAGAACCTGGATCTCCCAAGTCCCAGTCCAACACTCTTGCCGCCACACTGGCTCTGTTGTTACCGTTGTGCTGTGGGTAACTATACAAGCAATGAATAATAATTGAATTTTCTTTGAGTGACTTAAACCAATGAAACAATTTCCTCTCCCCAATACTGGAAAGCAATAGGATGTGAGACCACAGACTCTCATAACCTCCTTCTGACCCCTTGGTCTTGGAGCCTGGTCTCCCAACAGTCATCAGCCAGACATTAGCAAGGCTTTTGTGTAATTCCCAGAACTGTGTTAACACAACAAATGGGAAGGCAAAGCCAGGTAGAACTGGACTGAAGTCTTGCAGGAAAAAAGGCGGGGTATAAATATAATAAGTAATAATAATAATAATAAATTATCTTTCTCTCAAGGGTGGGAGGAATTGATTTTTTTAAGGAATAAATCATACTACTAAAAACAATATTCTTTACAACCCGCCGCGAAAACGCGTTACACATTCGCCACCCAGATTTCAGGATTTTCTAACTAGAAAGATCTACACTAACTTAAACTCATACATTGACATAATTCCTAATCTATGTCTGAGGTCCTTCAGTGTCCATCAGTCTGTCACGTAATTGGTGGTGTAGATTCCTCCATCCATGGCCAGAATTTATTCCACTTTATCCAAGGCTGTCTTTCTTTCTCATACTGACTGATTGCTTTGATTCTATTTTGCACATGTGTAACAGGGCCCTCTAGTTAGTTTCTGAGTTTTAAGTTCTTTGTTTCTTTGGAAAAACAAAGCCAGCAATACAAGAAGGGCTACCCAGAGAAGTCCCTTACCCTCCAAGATTCTTTGCAGTTCATTTGTCTACTATTTCTTTTTCTCGTGATTTTTTTCCTTGGACCTTTAATTCCCTCTTCAGGTTCACACCCTGATGCAATAGTTTCCCAGCTTTGGTGAGCCAATTCCGGCCATTTTAACATTCTGGGGACCTTATTCCAGGTTTCTACTGCAGTTGGGCAAATTTTTTATGAAGTGTTCGAGGGTCTCTATTTGAGGGACCCCTGTTCCTTCCAATAGCCTGCTCTTGACACCTCAAAGGGACACAAGCCTGACAAGGTGTTTGCTGCTTGCGCCTGGTAACCCCTGGTGGTAAAAGCGCCACCGGGTATCCCGCAACGATCCTGGGGTCTTTAAAATACTCCAGTGGAGTAAGTCTGCTCTGATCCGTGGCGACCCCGCCCAGGAGACACCTCGCCAGGCCGTCGAATCCACAGCCCACCCCCCCACGGCTTTCTTGTCCGGGCGGGTGCGCCCCTCTTTGGATCGTTCCCGAAGAAACACCCCGCGCGCCTTGTCCCCCCCCCACTTCTGGCCCCCTTGATCAGCGCGCTTGGCTAGTGGCCTGCCCGCCCCCCCCATCAGCATGACAAAAGAGCCATTAAGTTGCCCCTTCGAGCCATTCCGCCTCCACTCGAGGAAGCCCATTACATTAGCTACTCGCGGCCAGAGCACCGCCATGCAGGCCGGCAGAAAAGCACGGAGGCCCCGGGCCGAGCCCGCCGCGACCCCGGGCCCGGAGGGAGGCGCCCTGGTCGCCCCCGCCGCGAAGAAGGGCGCCAAGCGCTACAGACGCCACCCCAAGCCGCCCTACACCTACCTGGCCATGATCGCCTTGGTAATCCAGGTCTCCCCGGAGAAGAGGCTCACGCTCAGCCAGGTAAGCAGCGGGTGCCCTTCGGGAGGGGGTCGCTGCAGCCGCCCCCTGGGCGAGCCGCATTTATTTTTTTATATTTAAAAAGGCGGGTTACGTTTATAACCCGCCTTTTTTCCTGCAAGGAACCCAAGGCGGCTTACAGAATCCTCCTCCTCCTCCTCCTCCTCTCCATTTTATCCTCACAACAGCCCTGTGAGGTAGGTTAGGCTGAGAGTCAGTGACTGGCCCAATGTCACCCAGTGAGTTTCATGGCCGAGCGAGGACTTGAACCCAGATCTCCCGAGTCCCAGTCCAGCACTTTCACCCCTACGCCACACTGGCATTCCCGCTAGCCCGACGGCGCCGCCTTTCCCTGGCCACGGCCGGGCTGCCTCCTCTGCCCGGCGCTCAGAGAGAAAACGCCCCCCTCAAGCTGGCCAGGGGTGGGTTTTCGGCTTGGCCTCCGGCTGGAGCCCATCTGCGGGCCCTTCCTCCGGCTCCGGGGCGCGGGTGGGTGCAACTTTTTGGCTCTTGTTTTTACGGGCTCCGCTTTCCCCCCCTCCCACCTTCCAAGGCAGCCCCGCGGAGCGCGTGTGTTGGGGGGGCGTCTTAAAAGGGGCCCCTGGGGGGGGCGGATGGAGCCCCGAAGGCCCCGGGCGGGAGCGGAGGGGGCTGCTGCCCTTGTCCCCCAAGCCGCTCCTCGCATTTCTGCGCCGGACACCTTTCCTCCGCGGGCGCGGAACTCCATCCGCGGGACGCCCCCTGCCCCCACGCAATCCCGTGCGCCCGTCCCTGGGAGCCAAACCCGCTTGAGCCCGCCGGGGCCGGCCTTCCGAACTAAGCTCGATGGTTTTGCGCGCGTGTGCTTAAAAGTCCCGCCGAGCTCTTTGGCGAAGTCGCGGCCCCTTCCGCGGCTGCCGCGAAGGAGCCGGAGCGGAGTCTCGACACCGGGGCGAGCCGCGAAGCCTCCCCCGGGAGCGGCGTCCAACCCGGCCTCGTTTAAGCCGGGGCCCTGCGTGTAAGTGCTGGAATGCAATTCCCATCGCCCGCCCACCCGGCCAGCTAAGCTAATGTCCCCTTCGAGTGGGCGTCGGTGGGGCGGGAGCGGCTGCCTCCCAAAGCCGGACCCAGCCGCGCTGCTCGCCTCGCCTGCGAGTGCCCGGAGGTAGATTTCCCCTAGATAGGGAAGCTCCTTTTGGCCATCGGGATGAACGGCTCTCAATGGATCCTAAACCGCCGCCCCCCATGAATTTGCCCGCAGGGCCGGCAGGTCGAAGGCATCCCCTCCGCCGTTGTGAGCGCGCGCCCCCCCCCCTCTTATTGCAGCGGGGCGCGCGGCTTGTGCAAAAGTTTCCCGGGTCCAAACTCCGGGCCAGCGCCGGCACCTTGCTTTTGGGTGCGCAGCCGGCACATGAACCCCGTTTGCTCTTCCTCCAGATCATCCAGGAGATCCGGCGCCACTTTCCCTTCTTCGAGAAGAACTACCGGGGCTGGAATGACTCGGTCCGCCACAACCTTTCCTGCAACCGCTGTTTTGTAATGGTAAGGAGAGGGGGGGGGGGGTGCAGGGCGCGGCCTCCGGGGGGGGGGGCAGGAGCCCTTCCTTCTGGACTTCCATCTGCAGGGCAGCCCCCCCCTCCTTTCCCAACCTGGTGCCTTCCAGATGGGTGGTCTGCAACTCCCATCATCCCCAGCCAGCACAGCCAGGTTGGGGAAGGCTGCCTCACTTGCGGTCAATTTCTTCCCTCTGCTGCAGGTGCTGAAAGATGCCAGGAGGCCCAGGGGAAAAGGCAACTATTGGATCGTGGACGTGAGGCGGGTCCCAAGGGAAACCCTCAAGCTCCAGAACACATCCCTCTCTCGCCGAGAGCCCTTCGTCCCCGACCTCTCCCCCTACGTGCTGGAGGGCCATCCTTTCACTGGTTGTTGCATGGCTGCTGGCCAGGAGCCCCACGTGGCAGAAGAAGGGCGCGGGGTTGCTGGCCAGGAGCCCCACGTGGCAGAAGAAGGGCGCGGGGCTGGTGGCCAGGAGCCCCACGTGGCAGAAGAAGGGCTTGCCAGCGCCGGGCCGCCGGAGACCCCCAGCCTTCGGGCGGAGAGCTCCTTCACTATCGAGGCACTGCTGCGGGATGTGCCAAGGGCGGCCTCGAGCTCCACACCAAAAGGATCTGCTCTTCAGGCTTCACCCGGCGGCCGTGGCAGCCCCGCAGCGGGCAACTCCTCTTCCCTCGGCGAGGGGGGCCAGCCGGGCCCCCACCCCTGCACCAGCTCATCTTCCCTGCCGCCGCCCACTTGCCGCAGAGGGGACGTGGCCCGCCAGCACTTCGGCCCAGTGCCCTGGGGCCAGCTGCCTGCCCCACACCAGGCCAGCTTTGGCCTCCGCCTGGTGCCCCTCGTGCCTGTCCTCGCCCCCGTGCCCCCACCCAGCCAGAACGTGAGTGGCACTTACTGGAGCCTGGTAGCGGGGCCAGGCTCCCGTGCCCCACATCTGGGGCACCCCTTGGGCATGGAGGGAGCCCCGCAGGCCAGCACAGAGCCCGGTGCCCCCCACTTGGGCCTCCCACTTTGCTCTGCTTCCTACCAACCTCTCCCACACCATTATTGCCCCTTCTGAAGGGCCGTGGGGGGGGGGGATACTGGGCTGCCTGCATCCCCTGGATGGGGCGGGGCGGGGCGGGGCGGGCTTTTCTTCTCCCTCTGGGATGCCTTTTTTTTTTTTCAAGTCTTGTATGTGAATTTGCACAAACCACACCCGGATGCCTTCACAGGGGATGCTAAGAATGCCCTTTGGCTCCCATGCAGGGTTTTGAAGGGTGGGGGAGCACATGCAAATGTTGCTCATGGGGTGGGGGTGGGGGGCATTTTTTTTCACTTTCGTTCACTTTAGGTGGGGGCACAGCCCCCTTGGAGCTGCTGCCTTCCTCCGCACAAACCGTTTTGTTCTCTGGTTGCCCGAGTGCTGGTTTTTGCCTGTGGGGAGTCACAGCTATTGCCTCCCCCCTCTTTGCACATTCAATGCATGATTTGTTTTTCAAGAAAGATAAAAATAAAATAAAAAAATAAACTTATGAGCTAATTCTGCATCCTTTGTAAATCTCCCTTCTCCCTGGTGTGCTTCAGCCAGGGACCTGCCCCCCCCCCAGCAAAAATCTTTAAAGGGCGGCCTTGCCTGGTCAGTATCTTTCAGCCCCAGCCTACTCATCAGATTGCTGGGGGGGGGGATGTATACTGTCCTGAGTGCTCTCAGGGAGACTGTTTCAATACAACCCTTCCTTAACTGGATGGGGAAGGCTGGTATAAAATGACGGGAACATAAAATCCTCAGTTCCCCTCTTCCTTGAGCCATGGCTCCTTTCACTAGCTCCACCCTTGGGCCCCCTCCCACCAAATGCTGCTGAATTCCCCCTTGTCAGCCCTCATTTCCCTTCTCTTGTTTTGCAACTGGAAGCCTACAGGCAGGCCGTGGTCTTTTATTTTACCTTTTTTTGAGCATCGCCTAGTATTTCGGCGACTCTGTAGTAGGTTCATACTAAGAATGATGAAACCAGCAAGACCCTTGTGCTAGGAAAGTGTATGTTTGGGGGGGGGGTTGTGTTTTTAAGAGCACAAAAACATTTCAACACTGCCCTCGCACGGCTCCTGTGTACTTTGGTGGGGTCAACTGCAGGAGAACTTGCCACTGGACGGTGCCCAAAATGTATCGCTGCTGCTGGAACCAAAATGGCTGCCATTATCACAAGTGGATACACTCCCAAATGGGGCCCAGCCACTGGGGGTGAACAGCTGCAACAGGGCGGACTGGAGATTTCCTATCCAGCTTTGGCAACATGGTGGAGGGGGGAGGCAGGCATGAAAGGCTGGTGCAGCTACCTGGCAATAGGGAAGCAATGCATGCTGGGACCAGAGTTCTCTTGACATATCATAGAATCATAGAAAAGTAGAGTTGGAAGGGGCCTACAAGGCCATCGAGTCCAACCCCCTGCTCAATGCAGGAATCCAGGTCAAAGCATCCCCGACAGATGTCTGTCCAGCTGCACCTTGAATGCCTCCAGAGTGGGAGAGCCCACAACCTCCCTGGGTAGTTGATTCCATTGTCTTATTGCTCTGACAGTCAGGAAATTTTTCCTGATGTTTAGGTGGAATCTAGGTTCCTGTAACTTGAGCCCATTATTCCGTGTCCTGCAAACTGGGATGATCGAGAAGAGATCTTTGCCCTCCTCTGTGTGACATCCCTTCAAATACTGGAAGAGTGCGATCATATCTCCCCTCAGTCTCCTCTTCTGAAGGCTAAACATGCCCAGTTCTTTCAGTCTCTCCTCATAGGGCCTTGGTTCCAGTCCCTTTAACATTCTGGGGTAGGCCAGAATGTTAAAATCTTCTAATAAGGGCAAAGTGCTGCATCCCACCCAGGGCAGCCTATCCACTGGCTCCCTCCCCATGGAAGGGGTAGCAAGGATGCCCCAGCCAAAGATTTGGCTGGAGAATAAATGGCAAGGGAGACGCACCCTGAAGGGGCTGGGGGTGACTGTGCTGCTCTCTCAGGAAAGGATGAGACCGGCTCAAGCAAGCAAGTCCGGCTGCACGAAATGGCAGGACTGTTGTTGGGGCAAATACCAAGCAAAACTGGTTGGCCCCACGTGGAATGGGAAAGCGCTTTCCTAAAGCTGCTTGCCAGACACCAGAAGACTTATCGGTCCTGTGCGAGAAAAGGGGGCCCTTTCCTTGAAAGTGGCAGCAATCCCCATAATTCAGGGGGGCCCACCACATCTTTCTTTCCAGAGCCCTTCCCCCCCGAATTCCAGAGCCCTTCCCCCCCGAATTCAAGGGGTCTGCAAAATTCAGCCCTGCACTTTTTATACAGACATTCACGCACGCACACACACGTCAATAAGGCAAAGCGCAAAGGTGGGGGGGGCAGCATTCCAGTTTATTGTCCTGGCCAGTGGGAGAGGGGTCCACTTAGGGTCAGGAGGAATGGAGGCAAGTAGATAGTCCAGAAACACAGCTGCTGGCTGGCCCCCTGCTAAAGCTCGAACGCAAAGAAGCCATGGTGGGCGAGCGGGACACACTCCCTTCCAGGACTTGAGGGCAGCTGGGCAGGTACTCTGTTTCCCCGGGTATGTCTTCCTTGCTTGCAGTTACAGGAAGCACCACAGTCAAAAGGAAGCCAAAGAGTTGTGGCCCCATAGAGGCAGGGCCGGTGCTACCATTAGGCCAACTAGGTGGCTGCCTAGGGCGCCGGGCTAAAGGGGGCACCAGGAGCATAGGGCTGGAGGGAGGGAGGCCTCAAGTGGGAAGAGGGGGGCGCTAAATATCTGATCTTGCCTAGGGCACCAAGCTGCCTTGCACCGGCCCTGCATAGAGGGGAACAAAGAGGGCAACAGGGCGCGCGGGTGCCCTCCAGCTGTGTTGGGACTGCCACTGGCTGGGAATTCTGGGAGTGGCAGTCCCAACACAGCTGGAGGGCACCAGGTTAGGGAAGGCTCTCTTAAAGGATGGATGGGGACCCTTGCTCCACACCTTGAACATGCAGCGAAAGGTGGGAGGGAAATGCACTTTTCCGGCAAGATTCAGCCAGCCTGATTGCAAGTGTGATTCAAGGGAAGGTTGTCCAGGCGGCTCAAGGAGCAGCTCACCTGCACGGACGGAGTCATTCTGGACATGCCTTTCGGGAGAGAAACCAGACGGGAGAAAAGGAGAGGGGGCCCCCCACAAGGCGGGGGGGGGCTGCTCAGGGTGGTGGTGGAAGGGCCCACGTATTCAGACATGCACGTCAGGGATCCGGGCCAGTTCAGGAAGAGGCTGAGCCGCGGGCGACACGGACTTGTCAGACATGAGGGGGCTGCTCCCGTGGTGGCCCCCCATTTCACCGCAGCAGCTCCCCAACACTATTCAAAAAGGGAGAGGTGCCTGAACAGACCCTGCCATGTACCAAAGAGCAAACGTCCACGCCCAGAATCTCTCCGGGGAAGATCCTTGAGATGGTGACAGCAGAACTATGGATAGGATAAAAGCAGTGCTCTCCAACCTTGGGTCCCCAGATGTTTTTGGCCTGCAACTCCCAGCATGCCCCAGCCAGCTATGCTGGCTGGGGCATGCTGGGAGTTGCAGGCCAAAAACATCTGGGGACCCAAGGTTGGAGAGCACTGGGATAAAGGAATGAGGGAAGGCATGGGGAAGGGAGGGGCTGGAGCTAAGTCGCGGTCCTAGAGGAAGGAGGGGCTGTCCCCTGGGGCGGGGCTGATGCCAACTCCCTGGAGCTTTGGGGGAAGTGGTACCCAGGTAGGGACGGGGGGACGAGGCTGTCTGCATTCAGGACCGGCCTGTTTGGAGAGGACTCGTTCATTAAAGGGGCTGGGCACACGCCGGGTCCAGCGCCGTGGCTTTTGCTCCGCGGCCCGCAGGAGGGGCCGCTCCGGAGGGGTTCAAAGCTCGTGCTGTGCCGACGAGTCGACGCGGCGGGCGGCTGGGCCCAGCTCCACTTTGCAGACGCGCTGGGCGAACTTGAGAGAGCAGATGGATTCGCCCATGTTCTCCTCCAGCGGGGAAATCTGAGGGGAACCGGAGAAGGGTGGGGGAGGAATGGTCACTTGCTGCCTGAACATTCACCAGCATGGGGGGGTGTGGGGGGTGGCGGCGGGTGGTCACCCCTCTTGCTGCTGTAAGCCAAGCATCCGGGCCCGATCCAAGACCCGGGGAAGCGCCCAGCGACGTGCCCTGCGCCACTGCCCCCTTCAGGCCTGGCAAGAACCGAGGCAGCTGGGGAACTCCTGTGGGGTGGCTCCGGGATCGAGCCTCCCAGGAGCCCTGCCCCCCCCCGCTCCAAATACCCACTGCATGGGAGTTGGCTGCCCATGCTCAGAGGTACCCTTCTTTATTGTTACATCCGGTGTCCCGGGGTTCGGCCAAAGGCTCAGCCTGTATTCCAAAACAGCGAGGCGGCAGCGCCTCCGGGGCTGTCGGCTCAAGCAGTCTGCCCGCCCGCCCGCCCGCAGTGAGCAGGACCGAAGGGGCACTGCCTCACCGCAGGCGGGTGAGAGGAGGGGGCAGGCGGCTGGAGCCCCGGGGGGGGCGACCCTGCCGCGGGTGGCTGCCGGCCTGGGGCTCTGCACGACATGGACGGCGGGGTTGGGGTTGGGGTTGGGGTTGGGGCTGGAGCTGGCAGCAGGCTCTGGAGCCCCAGCTTCATCCTAGGACCCTGCCTTTGACCTCTGACCTTTCAAGAGCCACCAGGTGGCACTCGCTGGGCAACTGTGCCTGAGTCCCAGTACTGGGGGAAAGGCAAAGGTGGGGGGGGATGATGATGATGATGATGATGATGATGATGATGATGATGATGATGATGATCATCATCATCATCATCATCATCATCATCATCATCATCATCATCATCATCCAACTGTGGTCCATTTAGCCATCCATCACGTTTGGGCAAATGGCCCTTCTGAATGTCATTCTACATGCCTTCTTTGGAGCTTGGTGATCTTCAGCTTCCTAATTCTTAGGCATCATTGCTGTGTACTGTTAAATAGCTGTGACACTTGCATATCAGGAATAACTTCTTTGTGAGCAAAGCAGTCTCCACTCAGCAGGGGTGGGCAACTTCCTGGGGTTGGTGGGGCCTCATTGGATCACCCATCCCCTGCTGCCAAAATCCCAGCAATTTTGACACGCAATGCCATCCAGCACCCCACCCCCTCAGAGGGGTACCTTGCAAGGTCTCTTCTCGCGGCAGAGGGCAAGAAACGGATTTCCCCTGCAGCCAGTCACGGGCCTGAGGCCATTTGCTGCCCGGGCATATAGCCGGAGCCCCTGGAGAGTAGCACTTCCCCCTCCGCGTGTGACTGTTGCCTGGCACTCCCCCCCGCGTCCCCCACCTTGGCCCAGCAGCCGCACCACACACACACACACACACACACACCTGCACCATCATGATGGTCTTGCTTCCTTTGCCCAGGGAGTCCTGCAGCAGGTAGGTGAGCTTGGAGTTGCGGAAGGGCACGTGAGCCTGCTTGGCCCGGAGCGCCTGGATCACCTCCCCCAAGGCCAGCAGGGACTTGTTGATGTTCTGGGCCTCCTTCAGCCGCTGGCCCTGGGCTCCGGACTTCCACACCCGCTCCGAGCCGGCCAGGTCCACCAGGTTCAGCTTCCCTGGGGAGGACGAGACTGTGTGGGAACGGGGCCTCGGAGTCTGAGAGGCCTCGGGCCGGAGGTGGCCCCTTCAGCCTCGCCGCTACTGTCCAGTGTGGCCTGACTGTCGCCGGGGGGGGGGGAGACTTCGCTGGCTGACGAGGGCCATGCTGGCTGGGGATGATGGGAACTGTCATTCAACACATGGGGGAGGCAGCAGGCCGGGGAAGGCTGGAATCGGGCCACCCCAGCAGCAAAGGCCATGCGGAGAGTTGCAGGGAAAGAGGGCGGATGGGACCGAGGTGGTGCCGGGTACCGGAAGCAGCGGGAAAGGGACGGCAGAGAGAAACTGTGCCAGGCCAGGAGGGCAGCGCCAGCCTTTCCCCAGCCCCCACAGCAGACGGGGGGGGGAGGCATCCCTCCCCCAGGAGCAAGCTGGCCAGAGTCTGTCAGCCTGAGACAGTGTTGAGCATCAGGCCTGCCTGGGGGCCAAATCCAGCCCTCTGGAGTCCCGTCCCCCCCGAGTCCCTAGTCCCCCTCTCCCCAGCACTTGCTGTCCCAGCTTTTGCGCAGGTCTTCCCCCCCCCCCTTGGAGAGGTTGAAACACTTTAGGCCAAAATGTAGGAGCTTTAGGCCAAAATGTGCTGGTATTCTGGGCATTTGGGCGGGCCCTGCCCTCTTTTGCCTTCTGCATCACTGGAATGCGGCACTGAGTGTGGAGCTTCTCTGAGAAGGAATTTGGGCCCCAGGCCGAAAGGGACCCCCCCCCCCTGGCCCACTGAGGATGCCACAGGCACCTGGAGAGGTTCCAAATGACTTTGCTGCTCCACTGACTTCTTCGGAGCCACCCCGATTTGGGCCTTCTGCCTTAGGGAAGGAAGGGCCCTGCCCAAACCAGGAGCAGACACAGCCGGTACCTGTGACTTTGGTGCCGCTGGCCAGCTCGGTCCCGGCGATGGTGACGGTGAGCAGAGCGTGCGAGCGGGAGCTGCGCTCATTCATGTGGGTGGAATGGGTCGCCCGGTTCCGCTTTCCCAAGGAGAGCATCTGAGGGGGGGGGCGGGGGAGGCAAAAGGAGGGGCCAGGTTGATCCCGTGACCCTGAACCGGGGCTCTCCAACTTCGGGTCCCCAGATGTTGCTGCCCTACAGCTCCCCCTGCATACCCAGCCATAAGCTGCTGCTGCTGCCCAAAAGGCTGCACAGCCCTATCGCACACTTACAGGCACTTTCCTGCACGCCCTTCCCTCCCCCAATCTGAGAGTGTGAGGGCTGATACCCAGGGCCGGTGCTACCATTAGGCCAACTAGGCAGCCGCCTAGGGCGCAGGGCTAAAGGGGACGCCAGAAACACCTTGGGGGAAAAATACAGCGCTCTCAAGTGGGAAGGGGGGCGCCAAATATCTGATCTTGCCTAGGGCACCAAACTGCCTTGCGCAGGTCCTGGTGATACCCCAACCCACCCCACCCCAGACACACACACACACACACACACACACACACACCTCTCCAAAGCGCAAGGCGCCTCCCTCCGCCACAGCCTCGGGCCCAGGCACACCGCCCTCGTGCCAGTGGGTGGGGAAGTGTGCGCTCAGACACACTCTGAGATACGTCAACTTGTCAGTCTTTTGGACTTTAAAAAAGCCATAAAGACTGAACTCTTCCGGCAGGCCTATCCGGCGGAATTTTAGGATGTTTTAAAGATGTTTTAAAGATGTTTTAAAGATGTTTTAAGATGTTTTTAGGATGTTTTAAGATGTTTAATAGTATATATCGTGTTGTTTTAGTTTAGGTATTTTATATTTTCTGTTGTTCCCCGCCTCGATCTAGATGGAGAGGTGGGTAATAAATAAAATATTATTATTATTATTATTATTATTATTATTATTATTATTATTATTATTATTATTAGCCCCCTGAGCCGGTTGCCAAGAGTCCCGCGTGGCTACCTTTCTGATCTCACGGAGGCCGTGCACCTCCACGCTGGTCAGCCCTGGGACATGCAGCTGGCCGCTCCCGTCCGGACTCAGCTTGACATCCAGTTTCTCTTGGGGGTCCTTGGCAAGTAGATCCCTAAAGGGAGGGAGGGAGGGAGAAAGAAGGGCTGCTCGCACTCTTCCATCAAAATCCAGCCTCCCAGGGACGCTGGGCAGAAAAGCCCTTGGCAGGCATGAGACGGGGCATCTCCTTAAATCTGCAGAAAGGCGGCTGGATCCAGAGCACCACGGCGAGCACAGTTGCATCAGCAGCGACTTAGAAAAGACCCCCATTATCTTTCCAAATATAGATAAGGATAGATCTCATAGATCATAGAGTTGGAAGGAGCCTACAAGGCTATTGAGTCCAACCCCCTGCTCAGTGCAGCAGGAAACTAGAGGAGGGGTCTCCTATCCAAGTAATAACCAGGCCTGACCCTGCTTAGCTTTCCACAAGCTCCAACTGAACAAGCTCCAACTGAATCCCTTCCCTTTGCATGCCACTCACCACCCCAATCAGGATAGTGTGCAACGTGCAAAGAAGGCACTGACTTGGCCAGTGCTTGGAGACGAGATGGCAGGACATAGAGATTTTCATAGATCATAGAGTTGGAAGGAGCCTACAAGGCCATCGAGTCCAACCCCCTGCTCGATGCAGGAAACTAGAGGAGGGAGTCTCCCATCCAAGTAATAACCAGGCCTGACCCTGCTTAGCTTTCCACGCTCAGACAAGCTGAGCCAGCGTGAGCCCAGGGCTGCCATTCAGAATCCGGAGAGCACACCTCTGCTACACCCTCTCCACCTCACCCCCCTTGAGACCCTGGAGAGCTGGCTCAGCATCCGGACTCTGTTTCATACAGACTGGGAGAGGCCGTAGCCCATGGGAGGAAGGAGACGCCTGACTGGGAAGGACCCTTCTCTGCCGGAGAGAGCCTGCAAAGCCATTGTCCCTTGGAGCAGGCAGCCATCGGACTCTGCACGGTTGAGTCACCTCTGTGGGTCCACTTGTGTTTTCTCCGAGACAAATGCCACAGGGTTGTTGCTAGAGGGACCCACACCGCCAAGGCCATGACGGGCGACACTCCGGCAAGGCCCCGCTCCTTTCCGCCCTCCCATGGAGAAGGGAGTGGGATGTCTTCCAATCCAAGGGCAAGGTCTGCACTCGGGGTGGGTGGGGCGCCCTCTCACCTGATCACCTCATTGTAGATCTCCACCATACTGAGGCTGACCGAGTATTTCCAGGCCTCCTCCTTGGCTCCCATCTCCCGATAGAGAGCCTCCAAGGCTCGCTGGTTTATCCCGGGGTTATCCGGGATGCCCTGGAACCAGAGACAAAGCAAAGGCCCGAAGGGAAGTGGGCTGCAACAGGGATCCAGGTGAGCGAGGGCTCAGCAGCGCCTCAGCTACGTCGGTGCCCCATGGTGCTGCTTCCACTCAAGGGCCGGGGCGGGCAAGGACGGGACTGCCCCCGATTCTCCCCGCTCCTCCTCCTGCTGCGCTTAGGCACGAAACCAACCCTGAGGCCACGGCAGGCCTCTGACATGAATGAATCCGGGTGTTATTTCGTGGCTGGAAGCCTTGCTCAAGGGTACCATGTTTGTACCCATGCCTCTGTGGACAGTTGTGCATATGCAAAAGCCCCGCCCCCCCCGCCCAGTCATGAGACCCACCCTGCGAGGGCTCCAGGCAGGGCCGGATTCAGGCCAGCTGATGCCCGAAGCACAGCCCGGTAATGGTACCCCCTCCTCGGCCCCCCCATGGCTTAGCTGGCAAGACATGAAGACTCAATAAGTGCTGAAGGTGCAAGAAGACATTAAAAACTCAGTTTTCTCCAAGGCCATCCCTCACACCAGAGCACACAACTATATTAAACATAAACTGTTTTGAAATTGTATTAACACTAAATAGCAGCAAGCAATATACCGTAAGCCAATGACTTACTTACAACTAGGGCAACAGAAAGAGATACGAATTCTCATCACTGTTTTGTGCATCTTTTAAAATAAAACTGTTACAAGGGGGGAAATGCAAATGCAAAAATTTGTGGCACTCCGGCACTCTGTGGTGCACACACACACACACACACCCGTTCCCTTGGTGCCCTGAGCACGTGCTGATATTGCTTACGGGTCAACCCAGGGCTGGCTCCAGGTCCAGGGAGTAGCAAGCGGGCCCTTACCTCCATGGTGTAGGTCTTGCCGGAGCCCGTCTGCCCGTAGGCAAAGATGCAAACGTTGTAGCCGTTCAGGCAGGACATGACCAGGGGCTCAATCTCCAGGAAGACCTGCAACAGGAAGAGGAGGGTACTGAGCCATGCACCCCACCCCCGCCGGCAGCGGCGGGGACCACAGTGAGGCGGGCGGCGAGGCAGGTGCGAGGAGGAGGAGGTGCGGGTGCGGGACACCAGTGCTGTGCTTCCGACGAGGGGCGCGGCGGTGAGCGGATCAGGGTCGGTGAGGGCGGAGAAGGCGGCAGCCGGCTGTGCCAGGGCAGGGCTCGGGGCAAAGGAGTTACCTGCTGCGGTGGCAGCCACAGCGCCAGCCGTCCCGGTGGAGTGCGGGGTCCCTTTCCCGGCCGACACCTAGGGATTGAGGGGGGGGGGTCACAAAGCAGCAGGGGGGGGCGGGTCAAGCTGTGCCCAAACCAACAGGGGGCCCCCAGAGCCTGGGAGAAGGTGCCACCACCCGCTCACCTAGAGCAGTGTTCTCCAACCTCGGGTCCCCAGAGGTTTTTGGCCTACAACTCCCAGCATGCCCCAGCCAGCGTAGCTGGCTGGGGCATGCTGGGAGTTGTAGGCCAAAAACATCTGGGGGACCCGAGGTTGGAGAACAGTGACCTAGAGCGCAGCCCCGTGTTCTAGAAGGCGTGCCTGCCTTCCTGTGTTGTGCGAGGCCCCGCTGCGGCAGCCTCCGCCAATCTGGTCCCCTTCGGATGTGCTGGGCAGGCCACAACAACGCCCTTTCGCCACGCCGGCTGGCAGCTGCCGCCCAACACCTCCGGGAGGCACCAGGTTGGAGGAGGCTGCGCGGTAGTGTTGGGGCAGCCCCCCCACTCCCCTCTCTCTCTCTCTCTCTCTCTCTTCTGGAATGTTCCATCAAGTCCGGGGAAGACTTGGGCTACCTCACTGGGCGGCCAACCATGGCGCAGCCCTTTCGGTCTCCCTCTGCGCTGGGCGGGGGAGGAGGTGCCGTCGTCGCTCTTCCCTCCCGCCCTCTCCCGCGTCTGGTCCTCCGTCCCGCCCGGGCTTCCATTGCAAGCAGGCCTCCGGGGGGCGCTTCCCGGCGCACGGCTCCCAGTGGGTGCCGCCTATCAAAGGGCAGTGTGCGCCTTGGCCCTCTCGCCTTCGTGGGGAGACTCGCATTCAGAAGGAGACGGAAGGAGCGGCGGGAGGGTTTTAAGCTGGAGAAGACGTCGTCGGCTGGACCCCCCCATAAAATTCCGCGAACGAGGCGGGGCGAGTGCAGGGATAAACGCCTCCTCTGGAAGCACCCAGGGTGTGCCACGCAGAGGGTGAGGGGGGGGCGGTGCAGGACAGCAGCGGAGAGAGGATGGGAGGGGGCGCGTCCCAGCTGCCCCATCTCACGTTGGCGTGGAGATGTAAAGTGTCCCGTGTCCAGCTAGCCACGTGGTGGCCTCTGCACCGCCGGCCACCCGGACCAATGTTCTGGAACGCTTGTGCCATCGGCGCATGTTCTAGAGTCCAGAACTCAGGCAATGATTATAAACTGAGCCTTGGGTGTGAAGCGGGATCCGGAGCACACACCGCAGCCTTCACAGAGGCAACCAACCCTGCTCCACTACGCTTTCTACGGATCAGCAGGGCAAACAGAGGCTATCTATCACGGGCCTCACCCTGCCACGTCTTCTGGAGCCCACGGCACTTCTCACCAGCTCAAAAACAACTATCCATCTATTTGGGGGCAAACTGCACTTCAGGTGTACTTCTACGACAGTACACACACGCACGCACACACATCTTCCCCCCACACAAAGGAAAAGAAGCATCAGGCAGCTGGAAGACTGAGTGCAGGACCAATCTGGGGGGGTGGGGGGAGCTAGTTGGCCATTTCCCTGCCTGCCAGCTCAAAATCCACCCCACCCACCCCCCACACACAAGCTGCTCAAAATTTGCCAGCTCAAAATCCATCCGTCCCCCGTCCCCCGTCCCCCGCCGCAAGCTGCTTTTCTTCCGGGGGGGGAGAGGAGGATATGGGGGCAATTTTGACTGGAGAAATGGCTGGCAAGGAAAAAGTTAAACAGGGCTACGGCCCGCCCACCGGGCCCCCACCCCAGACCTCTGCTCAATTTACCAGACTCCTGCTGGCGATTTTCCCTGGGGAAGCAAAACAGAAACTGGGTTGAGGGCAAAGAATCTCAACACTGCGCACAACACATGTACTTCGGCTCTCTGCTGTTCCAGAATATCCTACTTGCAGCCATCATAAAACATTGTAGCCACACCAATGTTGATAATTCCCCATGCATTTTGAGGTCCTTCTCTTTTATCACCAGCAACCGATTTCTTCAGAACGGTCCACATCATTCTTCGAACTCCCGGCTTCTAACTCACCGAGTGAAGAGGCAGCTCTCAGTGAAGAGAAGAATCTCAAACCCTGTCAGGAATTGTCACACTGGTGCAGCTGTCTTTTGTTTTGGCTTTTTGCAACAGCTTTTTAATAAAAAAAAATCCTCCTTGTTTTTGTAGCCATCCTAAACTACTCGCCCTGGCATACTGTTGTGGAAATCACGATGGCACCCTGGGGGTCCTGAACACACAGCCGCTGCCCTGCCGGCAATTCTAGGATGTTCCGTCTGCCCCAGAAGGGCCTGCTCTGCTCTGCTCTGCTCTGCCCCTTCCACAGACAGTCGCCTGCTGCCAAGGGCTCCGTGTGGCGTGGAACACTCCAGAACAGAGAAGGCCTCCGAGGAGCCTCAAGTCACTGGTGTTCAAGAATTCTGAGATTGCTGTGCAAATGCCATTCATCTCCACGCTGCAGGGACCCCTTTCCCTAGTTCTGGAATTCGCCCCCCCCCTGCCCCGCATATCTTTCCTTCCCATTTCCCCCCCCAGAACTTCCCACCTCTCGTCTCCCCAATGCCCAGCATGAGCACAACGCCCTCGAGTTAAAGATGAGTTAAGATGGTGCCGTTTGGAGAGCGTGTGGGACAAACGTTCCGCAAGGCGTCTCCAGGGCCACGGGGGCCTTTCCCTGCAATAGTCCCGAGGGTGAGTGGAGCGGAGCGCTTCCCCCCCCCGCCAGCCCCTCAGAAACCCTTTCCCGCGTGCCCGCCCTCCCTCCCCGTGCCTGGCGGAAAGGCCTCAGCTGCTCGCTGCTGCCGCGGTGCCACCTTCTCCTGCAACACCACAACCTCCCCTGGCCTGCTTCAAAAGCACCAAAGCCCCACCCACCGCGCACCGCGCACCAGGTCTTGGACGCTCCCTTCAGGACTGCTTTGGGCGCTTGGCCGCAGAACGTGGCCGAGGGCCGTGGCGAGGGTGAGATGCTCCCGGAGGGGGCCTGGCCCTCTTGGGTCCCCGGAGAATGTGTGCGGGGCGTCACGGGACGGGGAGCTCTCACCTCCTCCTGGGTGGCCTGTGGCAGGAAGACCTTGTCCAGATTGAAGGTGCGCTCCTTGCCCTTGTAGCAGGCGGTCACGCAGCCGTCGTCGGCGGGGCCGGCGTCCACCGCAGCGACCCCCTCCTGCTGGTCCTCCTTGGTCAGGGGCTTCAGGCGGCACAGGACCCGGATGTTCCCTGCGGGAAGTGGGGGAAGAGCAGGGCACAGCACGCCGGGTCAGGAGTCGCACGTGGGCTGCCTCGCCTGCTAGCCACGACAGGATCCGCGCCCTGAATGGGCCAGAGGAAGCCCCGTCGCACGGGGCGCCACCGAGGCAAGGCTCTGGAGGCTCCGAACTAGTCGAAGCCGGCCCACGGGAGGTGCAGTCACATCCCCAAATCCCTTGGGGCTCCGTACCATCTGGGACAGCCTTGCAGGCCAGGCCTGGTCCTGTGGAAGCCCACCGGCTCCCTCCAATGCCCGGCAGAAAGGCACGTTTGTTTTTTGCAGGCAGGAGCTTTGTCTGCCCCACCACCACCACCACCACCGGGAACATTTCGCATCCCAACGGGCACAAGTCCACGTCATCCAGCCACCTCGCCTCAGCACCCTCTCTCCGTGAGCACTCTGGGAAGTGCAAGACCAGCAGTGCAAAATTCAAGGCAATGGTTGGGTCCAGACAACACGATAACCTATACTCAAGGGTTGAGGGTGGGTTGTTGTTGAACTGTGGGTTGTTGTTGAACTGTGGGTTGTTGTTGAAACGTGGGTTATCATGTTGTCTGAACCCAGCTGCGCTAATAAGCCATGGCTTGTTAACCACAAACAACCCATGAAGAGAACCCATGGTTTGTTGTTGGGTTGTGAACTGTGGGTTGTTTGTGGTTAACAAACCATGGTTTGTTACTGCAGCTGGGTTCAGACAACACGATAACCTATGTTTCATCAACAACCCACAGTTCAATGACAACCCACACTCAACCCATACTCAGCCCTTGGGCGTGGGTCATCATGTTGTCTGAACCCAGCCAATAAGTCATTCATTTTATTATTTGCTTCCTATATTACTTTTATGCCACTGCGGTACTCAACACAGCGCTCTCTTGCTATTAAAAAAATGAAAAGGAAAAAAATGAGGGGGAATTAGTCATCAAAAGCCTTTCCTCTTCCTTCTGGAAGCAGAAACAGACAGTGGGGAAACCAAGGGAGGCTGTTCAAAGGCACTGAAAAGGCCCCCAACCCACCACTGGCGCTCATCAGGAAGCGATCAAAGAGGTGGAAACTTTGAATTAATGTTGGTGGGAAGCCTTGCTAAGCAGGACTTATATGTGCCTAAACATTTTGGGAGGATCTTGCCTATGGGGAAGGGCACTGCTGGATAATAAAGCACTATATGCGTAGAACTTCCATTTTAATTCTGCTTCCAAACAATTATTTATTTATTTCATTTCTATACCGCCCAATAGCCGAAGCTCTCTGGGCAGTTTACAACAATTGTGGGAAAGCAATGCCTCAGCAGTGCTAAATGGACCTAGTGTGGACTCAATCTGGGCTGAGCCAGGATTTTGACTCACTGAAGCATTCTCAAGACTTTTCAGCACACCAGCCCTGCCTAGGAAGGTCTGCTCCTGGAGATTCAGAAGACTATGCAAAGGGGAGAAGAGAGGGTGAAGCAAGGCGAAGCAGGGCCATTCCGAAAGACTAACTTTTCCTCTTCCCTCATCATCCTGTTTTCCTTGTGTGCTGTGTCTTTTTAAAATAGTACGCCAGCAGGCAGCAGGCAGCAATTGTCTTGTTTTATTGATTGTGTGTAAGATGCTACAGGAGCTTTTTGGCTGAGGATCGGGATAAAAATACTTTAAATGAACAAACATATATCATTGAGAGAATCGTTGTCCCTTGAGGAACCAAATTGTAGCAACGATGACTGTGAAGGAAACGCCGGCCAGCAGAATTTTCCACCCGACATTCCTACACAGAAGGCATGTCCACGTAGCATTTTTGTAATGTGCCAAGCTGCCCACCTACAGGGCTTCCGGCGCGCTGGAGACATTCAAGATGCAGGGAGAACGGGAAGCTCAAGCGCCTTTGTACTTCCTGTTCCTGCCCCTCATGATCGAACGCGCAAGCTCTCCCACATTGCAAGCTTGGAGACCATCTAGCTGTGAGTCCTGCAAGACCTGGTCCCTCTTCCCTGGCTCATCACACCTGGCTAGGGAGGGTGGGGCCTGACTGACTCCAGCTACAAAGGCTGCTGCTGCAAAGGAGGAGACCGACCGGGAGACCTCAGGCGGGGGGTGCTTGAGCCACGGCGAGGTGCTGGGGAAGAAGACTAACTTTTCCTCTTCCCTCATCATCCTGTTTTCCTTGTGTGCTGTGTCTTTTTAAAATAGTACGCCAGCAGGCAGCAGGCAGCAATTGTAGAGAAGACGGAGGCAGAGAGGCGTTCGTGTGGGGGTTGCAAGTGGAGAAGCAGGATGACTCCCAGAGATTTGCCTCTCCCCCCCCCCCCCCGCAATGTTCTGTGAAACATGTCCCTGTGGCTTTACCCACCTCCCCACCCACCGCCCTGCACCCACCTAGCTCCATCTCAGACCAGAAAAGACACCCGCCCCGTCCCTGGCATCGCATGTTCCGCCGTAACACCTTCCAAGCCACAGGGCCCCCTCCAACTCCGCCCAACAGGGCTCCAGGGTGTGTGTGGAGGGCGGGGGGGGGGGAGTCGGTGGGGTTCGGGTTGCTGGTTTTTAGTCATGGGGGAGAGGTGTGGCGCGGTACCCAGAGGGAGGGTGCCCCCGCCCCCGAAGGGGGCAAACAGACTAGAGGGGGAAGGGGAAACATGCAACTGCGGCGCCGTATTGGTTTTAAAGGATTCCAGTGTTTTTATTCATGTTTTATATCAGCGCGTTAGCAATTTTACGTATTTTCATGTATATTATAATGTATCTTGTGAACCGCTTTGAGATATTTTGAAATATGTTCATGTATGTATATGTTCATCTACATATTTTTAGGTATGTATACATCTATTCAATCGATCGATCAATCAATCAATCGATGATTTTGTGAAGTGGGCCAGTCACGGACTCTCAGCCTCACCTACCTCACAGGCTTGTTGTGAGGATAAAATGGAGAGGAGGAGGAGGATTGTGTAAGCCGCCTTGGGTTCCTTGCAGGAAAAAAGGCGGGGTATAAATATAAATATAATAAACAAATAAATAAATAAAGGGCCACGCGTGGCAGCAGGAAAATCCCATTTGCCCAAGAAATGAGAAGTTGCGGTTGGAGTCCTGAGCCAACGCAATTCCGCCAAAGCCAAGAGGCTAGCAAGGGGAGGGTCCTTTCGGGTGGCATTTTATAGGTTTGATTGTGATGATTTCTCTTTTATCCGTCTTTATGAACGTCACCCTAAGAGCTCTGGCTATAAAGTGACGCATAAGCTGAATTAACGATGAACAAAATGTCCTGGGAGTTGATGCACCAAATGTGGTTCTGAGTGACCACAGGAGAAATCCCACCTGGAAAGGTTCCCCCACACCAGCCACCTGCCGCACCCCCACCCCCCCAGAAGTGTACCTTTCAGCTCCAACAGCTGGTCATGGTATTTCTTGCGAAGCTGCACCTCCCGCTGGTAGCGCTCCTGCAGCGAATGGCTGGCTTGCGACGCCTCGTTGATGGCCGAGCACATCTGGCGGGGGGGGGGGAGAAATCATAGAATCATAAAATCCGGACTGTGTGGGCGAGGGCAGCAGAGAGGGTGCCGCCGGCCCCCCCCATTCCCCCACCTACTCGCCAACCTCTCGGGGAGCAGGAGCAAGCAACAGCCAGCGAGCTCTTGCCAGGGGCAGCCCATGTGCCCCCTCCCTCCTGCAGCTGCCTGCCTTTCCTCCCCCATGGGCGGCTGAGCATTAGTAGCACACTGGAAACATGGCCGCCCCAAGCACGGCTGGTTCTGTCCCCATGGCCAGCTTCTCGCCACTAGAGCATAAGGGCAGGGCAGGCCTGCGGCTCACGCTGGCTCCGCTTGTCTGGGCGTGGAAAGCTAAGCAGGGTCAGGCCTGGTGATGACTTGGAAGGGAGACCCCTCCTCTAGTCTCCTGCACTGAGCAGGGGGTTGGACTCGATGGCTTTGTGGGCCCCTTCCAGCTCTATGATCTAAGACATCTATGAAACTAGTCCAGCCACCAGAATCCCAGCTGAGAAACTCAGCAGCTGCTTCTGCCAGGCACATCTGCCAGAGGCCTATCTGGGCCAGCTTGTTTGTTTGTTTATTATATTTATCCCCCGCCTTTTTTCCTGCAAGGAACTCAAGGCGGCTTACATAATCATAGATTTCATAGATCATAGAGTTGGAAGGAGCCTACAGGGCTATCGAGTCCAACCCCCTGCTCAATGCAGGAAACTAGAGGAGGGGTCTCCCATCCAAGTCATAACCAGGCCTGACCCTGCTTAGCTTTCCACGCTCAGACAAGCTGAGCCAGCGTGAGCCACAGGCCTGTATATCCTCCTCCTCCCTCTCCATTTTATCCTCACAACAACCCTGTGAGGTAGGTGAGGCTGAGAGTCAGTGACTGGCCCAAAGTCACCCGGTGGGTTTCATGGCTGAGCGGGGACTAGAACCCGGATCTCCTGAGTCCCAGCCCAACACTCTCACCACTACGCCACACTGTTCACCCAGTGGCCAACCAGCTGCCCACAGGAAACCCGCAAGCAGGACATGAGCGCGACAGCACCCTCCCGCCCATGTTCCCCAGCAACTGGAGTAGATAGGCACACTGATCCTGGAGGTAGCACATGGCCATCAGGACTAGTAGCCATGGGTAGCCTTCATCCTCCCTCCGTGAATCTGTCGACTCCCCCTTTAAAGCCACCCCATTGGCGGCCACCACTACATCTCGTGCCAGCGGATTCCACATTCTTCAACTATGTGCCCTGCGAAGAAGCCCTTCCCTGCGACGCGTCTCACCTGTCGCCGAGCCTCACTGAGCGCACCTTCGTAACAGTCCGCAAAACTGCGCACCTGCCCACGCAGGCTGCCATAGTCAGATTTCATGCCCCTGAGGAGGGGCTGGAGGGCGTCTAGGCGCTGCCGCACGCCTGGGGGCAGAAGAGGAGTGTGGGTTAGGTACCCTTCCAACCCGCCCGCCCTTCCTCCAAGGGGCAGAGTGCATTCACCTCACAACAACCCTGGGATGTAGGTTAGGCCGAGATAGAAGGATCTGCCCGAGGCTATTCAGGGCAGGGCGTCGGAACCCGGATTCCCAACATCCAAACCCTCCCAGCCCACTTCTGGCCCCGCCCCGCCCCGCCCCTACCTGCCAGCTGCTCGCGAAGATGCTGCAGGTGTTGCTCGGAGGACTGAGACGCCTCCCGGACGGCCTCTTCCTTCCGCGCCTCCAGCTGGTTGATCTCACGCAGCAGCTCCTGGCGCAGTCCAGCGATCTCAGACTCATAGGCAGAAATCTGGGGGGGGGGACACCTCGCATCAGAACAGGGGGGGTGCGTTGGGAGGGGCAGCACAGCGGGAGCCAACGGGGGGGGGCTTTTAAAAAACCAAGCAGGCAGGAGCAATTTCATTGGAGGAGGGGGTCACTGATGGGGGGGGCTAACCCTCCCCTCCCCAACGCTGTGAGCCCCCCCTCAAAAATTGCCCCTCCCTCTCCATAGTCAGGCTTTTTAAAAGCCCCCATTGGTGCCAACAGAGGTTTTCTAAAATCCTAATTGCAGTGGCGGGGGGGGGCATTTTCAGAAGGGGGAGCGCGCATATTTGAATGTGAGAGGCTGCACGGGAGTGAGTGTGTGTGCACGGGGTCCGGACTATCACACCAGGGGCCACATGCCCGCAGCGCAGTGGCCCCACCCACTCTGAGTGTGCCTCCCCCCCCCCCGAACGTGCTGGCCCGGAGCCAATTCAGCCCTCGGGCTGCAAAAAGTTCCCCACCCCTCCTCTAAAGAATTGGGGGCTGCTGTTTTGGGCACAGGAAATGGGCCGTCTTGCTGCTCAGCCCCGTTGAGCCCAGCACTCGGATGTCGCAGGCACGCACGGCATAACTTGAACCCAGGCCCACCTTGGGCACCTTACCTTGTGCCTCAGGCCAGCGGTCACCTCCTCAGAGCTGTGCAGCTGCTCAGTCAGCTGCTGGCAGCGCTCGGCCTGGCAGGAGAGCTGCTCCACGAGGGCCCGGTTGCGCCCCTCCGCTTCCGCCATGGCCTGCAGGGCGTGCGGGGACTCCACCTCCACCGTCTTGGTGACATACTGAGCGGGGAAAAGCCAACCAGACAAGCCACGGGGGCCCTCAGTACGTTGCCCCATATTCATCCCAGGCATCATCGGGGTGGGTGGCGGGGGCGGACACACTTGGGAGCAGGTCCCGGCCCTGTCGGGTTCCGTGATGAAAAGGTTTGGGCCTTTCCACACACGATGCAGGGCAAACCCATGTCTGACACCAGGAGTGTGTGTCTGTCTGTGTGTGTGTGCGCGCACGCATGATACACAAGCCCACGTTGCCCCCATTCGCCAGCCACACGTTCCAAGGGTACGCTTAAAAGAGAGCCAGTGTGAGGTGGTGGTGAGAGTGTTGGACTTGGACTCGGGAGATCCGGGTTCTAGTCCCCGCTCGGCCATGAAACTCACTGGGTGACTTTGGGCCAGTCACTGACTCTCAGCCCAACCGACCTCACAGGGTTGTTGTGAGGATAAAATGGAGAGGAGGAGGATTATGTAAGCTGCCTTGGGTTCCTTGCAGGAAAAAAGGCGGGGGCATAAATATAATAAATAAATAAACAAACCCCTGCCGGCCAGATGTGCGATTTGTCTCTCTGGCGCCCTGGCAAAACAGAGAGGCTGCTCTCGCCTCGGGTTCCAGCCGCAGCTGCCGGCTTCTGAACCTCGCAGGCGTCAGGCACAGACCTTGCCTGTGTACCACAGCACGGCTCAGGTGGGGAAATCTGCCAAATCTAGAAGAGCTGGCTGGGAATGATGGGAGCTGTAGTCTGACACATCGGGAGGTTGGGGAAGGCTGTGTACGAGAACCACCCAAGCCTCCAGGTCAGAGCCGGCCTATGCCAAAGCAGCCCCAAGGAAAGGACCGGGAGGAAGTTCCCGGCCAGGCTTGGGCAGGAGAACCTGCTGTGGGCCGGGGGTCAGACCTGTCTGCCCCTCTGCTCCCCAATCCACTTCCAGCCTCCATTCCTCACCTTGCTGTCTCTCTCAGACATACCTTCTAAGGACAGGTGCAATTAGTCCTGCTGTGCTGTTGCAGGCCAAGGTCAAAGCAGATGTAATCTCTGGAACTCCTCAGTTGTTTACTTCCCTAATTAGCAGCCCCCTGCGGCTGCTTTGAAGATCCCCACCAGAGCCATTTCCTTGCCACCCCCACCCCAAAGAAGAAGAGCATATTCTAAGAGGCAGCTGGACACACACCTGATGCAGTGGGGAAAGTATTGTGTGTGCAACTGAGCAGATGGAGTTTAATAAGGAAGTAGTTTCTTTAAAGGAAAGAGACAGAGAGAAAATGTGGAAGAGACCTAGAAACTGAAGATGAAACTGTTTCCTTTGCAGCTTCAGCACCTTACACTAATTTTGCCAGAGGAGAGCCTCCCTTTACTCACCCCACACTTTGCAAGGCACCTCCATTTCCCCCCCAAAAAACACCTTCACACAGTGTTCTCCAACCTTGGGTCCCCAGATGTTTTTGGCCTACAACTCCCAGCATGCCCCAGCCAGCACCTCCATTTCCCCCCCAAACACCTTCACACAGTGTTCTCCAACCTTGGGTCCCCAGATGTTTTTGGCCTACAACTCCCAGTATGCCCCAGCCAGCTCTGCTGGCTGGGGCATGCTGGGAGTTGTAGGCCAAAAACATCTGGGGACCCAAGGTTGGAGAACACTGCACATCACAGGGTTTGCCCTGGAAGGCAGGATTTTTCTTTCAACCATAGCCAGCCTGGGGGCCAAAATTCAGATGGGAGACCTCTGCCATGGGGGTGGGGGGACCCCCCCCCCCCCTAAATCCCCATGCAGGCTATTTGTGAAAGAAAAACCTCTCCCCCTGAGCGGCTACTGCTGCTGCCGCGAAGCCCAGGAAAGCAGTGCCTGCCCTCTAGTGGCCGGAAGGGGAACGGCGACAGGCTCACCTGCACTTCAGGGGGCTGGCTTTTTTGGGCCTCCAGAGAGAGCTGGAGCCCGCGCAGGCGCTCGTCCAGGTGGCGCACCTCCTCCTCCTTGCGCCACTGCAGCCTGTCCATCTGCACCTCCAGGCACATCAGCTCCTCCACCTTCTGCTGCAGGGTGGCCTCCAGGTGCTGCACTCTGGCGCGGAGGTCCTCGTTCTCCTGCGTAGAGCATCAGGGTTACTCCGCACCCACCCACGCCCCGCTTGCTGAGCAGATGCAGGGTACGCTTGGTACAGTTACATCCCGCCTTTCCCCCCCAAGGGAACCTGAGAGGGCACCTCCTCCCTTAACAACTTGCCCGGTCACTGAGGTCATTGGAGGACATTCTCCTGGTGGTTCCGCATGGACCTATGGCCCAATTGGAGTCCACCTGGAGAAGGGCCTTCAGTGTGGTGGCTCCATTTCTGTGGAACTCCCTGCCTCTGGAGGTCAGGCTGGTCCTCACACTGTGTTGTTTTTGGCGCCTGCCAAAGACCTCCTTCTTCAGGGAAGCCTCCTCTGCAATCCAACCACCATTTTAATGATACCTTGTATCCAATGTATTGTTTCGTTTCATTAATCTGTTTTTATCTTTTTATTGTTCACTGCTACAGAATCTTAGATATGGAGCGGTATACAAATGCTGTAAATAAATAAATAAAATATGGTCTTCCTCCTCCTGTCCATTTTATCCTCACAACAACCCTGTGAGGTAGGTTAGGCTGAGTATCAGTGACTGGGTTTGCATGGCTTTGAAGCCATGGCGGCTTAGCATGCCATGCGAACCCAGTGCGCTTCCTGCGGGGGTGGTTTATAAGCCACCCAAAGTAACCACGGCTTGTTCTACGGTTTACTAAACCTCTCATGGCTTAGCATGTTGTCCAAACCTGGACGACAGGCTAAGCCACAGTTAAGCCCTTTTGGCTATAGAGCCCCTTGGCAAGAGCAGCAAAACAGGGTTGCCGCTCTGGCCAAGGGGCTCTGGCTGGTGACAGCCGCCAAAGTGCCCAAGCAGCACCGGGCACGGCTGTCATTGGCTTCCCCCCGCGCTCCTGCCAATGCCAGGAGAGCGGCATTGCTTGCGATCAAGCCCACTCGCCTGGCATCAACAGGAGTGCGGGTGGGAAGCCACGGGGGCCCTCCGAGGGCATGCAGCCCACTCAACCCCTGTTCGGGGCTTGGAGAGGCGGCACACGGGGAGTGGGGAACCAGCCGCTGGGCTTCGCTTCTTCTTGAGGAAGCGACGCCCAGCAGGTCCTTCCTGCCCGGCTCTGGCACTGCAGTCCTTTCAGCTGAAGTGGTGGCAGGATCCCGCCTGCCGCCGCTGCCCCTCCCGAAAGGACCCACTGGGCCTCGCTTTCCCCTCTCCCCGACACGGGCCAGCACAATCGCCTCGCAATCATGCTGGCAGGGAAGGTCGGAGGGGCGCTTTCCTCTAAACTTCCTCCCAGGGAGACCAAGGGGAAAGCGCCCCCCCCCACTCCCCCTGGCGAGAGGATTGCCAGGGGGAGTGGGGGGGCTATTCTGCTTGCCAGTGCCAATCGCCGCCCCCCCGCCCCCCCGGCTATCGAAAACTTATCAAGAAGGCCCTTTTGGCTGCTGCTACGGCAGTGATTAGGAACGACCTGCTCAGCTAGGTTTACTCCTAAGTAAGCTAAGGTGAGTGGGTCGTTCCTGCTTCTTCCCCCCTCTCCCTGGTGGGGAGAGGGGGGAAGGGGGCGGGGTGAGCAAGAACGAGAGCCAGTGGTGGCGTAGTGGTGAGAGCGTTGGACTGGGACTCGGGAGATCCGGGTTCTAGTCCCCGCTCGGCCATGAAACTCACTGGGTGACTTTGGGCCAGTCCCTGACTCTCAGCCTCACCTACCTCACAGGGTTGTTGTGAGGATAAAATGGAGAGGAGGAGGAGGAAGATTATGTAAGCCGCCTTGGGTTCCTTGCAGGAAAAAAGGCGGGGTATAAATATAATAGAATAAATAAATAAATAAAACGAAGTGGGTCATCATGGCCCCTTCCCCGTTACCCAGCAGCACAGCTGCTCACCTGAGTGCTGAGTGGCGGCACCGCAGAGCAACGGGAAGGGACAAGGGGAGCCTCTGAGAGCTGCCCCAGAGTGCCACTTTGGCACTTTGGGGCAGCTGTAATCCCGTTCTGCTCCCCTCAGTGCTCCTGCAGTGTGGTGTCCCTAATGACGCCTTCCCCACCCGGGCAATCTCCAGATGTGTTGGGACTGCAATTCCCAGCCATCATCGCCAACAGCCATGCCAGCTGGGAATGATGGGAGTTGCAGTCCAACACATCTGGAGGGTGCCAGGGTGGGGGAAGCTGTCCCAATTTTTCTGCTGTAGCTTTACACTAATACAGTTCGGAGCCCAACACTTTTGAACATGGCCACAGTATCTGCAAGGCTGTGCACAAGAGAGAGTCTAGTACTGGGGAGCCCCGGGTTCAAATCTCCACTCAGCTGTGAAGCTCACCCCGACCTTTGAGGGACCCAGAGAGGGAGGCAGTTACATGCCCTCCAGCCACTAGGTAATGCTACCCAATTTGGCTTCTAGTGACTCTTTTACCTATTGAACACCTAAAACTATCCTCCAGCTTTGCTAATATGATGCCCACCATGTTTCTCTTTACTTCTTTTCTCTGACTCTCAAGGGACTCCAGCATGTTCCGATTAGGGCTGTAGAGATCTCAGTTACTGCTAAAAGTTTTTTTTGGTTTTTTTTTTTAAGGGAGAATTGGCCATTTTTGTTTCTAGGCCCCAATAGTTTTTGAGTAAAACAGAAAACACCTAGCGAGCAACACAGTATAAATTCAGTTTGAGTGTATAAATTCAGTTTGAGTGTAGTTTGACCATAACAAAATCTGGAGAACAACTCCTGGAATCCATCTTAAAACCATTTCATTCTGCAGACATTTAAGATCATGGCTTTACTATCACGCCAGATCCCCCACTCCCTTTTGCTTAACATCCGTCTGATGAAGAGTTCTGGAGAACTCAAAAGCTTGCTCGCTACTTGGTCGGTCCTAATAACGGTATTACCCTACTGAGGATTTTGGATTTTTTCCAATGGACCAGACTTTATTTCAAGCATTCTTTTAAAATGGTAACCTGTGTGTGTGTGTTTTTCCCTAAATAGGTAAGTCACAAATAACATGCTGACCTCCGCGAGGGCGCATCCAGCTTGTGGCAATGCCCAGGGTCACGTGTGCCGTGCCAGCCCTTTCCACCCCTCACCCAGCAGCCGAGATACGGAAGGTGCTCCAGTCCATGCGGAAGAGGTCGGGTTCCCTTTCTAGGCTTACTGGGGTTTTTTCTTTCCCCAGGGAATACAACACCTGCTTTCCCACAAGACTCTTTCTACTGGCTGAGTTGCACATTTCAAGTCTCCAACCTTGGGTCCCCAGATGTGTTTGGCCTACAACTCCCAGCATGCCCCAGCCAGCTACGCTGGCTGGGGCACGCTGGGAGTTGTAGGCCAAACACATCTGGGGACCCAAGGTTGGAGAACACTGCAATACAAGGATGCCTCCAAGGAGAACCAGCAAGGGAGCCCTTATGAGAAGAGCATCCCCAGTCCCGTGGGGCGATACAGCGGAGGCCAGACCTTGGCCTGCGCCAGGAAAGAGGAGGGAGGGCCTCTCACCTTGGCCAGCAGGGCCGGGGGCTGAGCGGACACCGTGGCCACCTGCTGCAAGAGGCCCTGGGTGATGTTCAAGCTCTGCTTCAGCCCCTCGTTCTCCACGGTCAGGTTATGGGCCCGCTTCTCCGAGTCCGTCACTCCCTGGGGAACAAGCAGAAGCTCACTTCTTAGGAAGGTCTTCCCCCCACCTCTCCGCAAGCACCACGGCCCTCTTAAAGGGAAGGCGGGGGGGCCCCTGGCGGACGGCCGCTGCCCAGATCCCACCATTCCCAAGCACCCCCCTGGCAGCAACGTGCCCGGTCTCGCCCTGCCAGCCTCCTCTGTGCCCCCCCCTGTGCACAGGCCCGGCTTTGGATGCTCCCTCCCCCCCTCCGCTCTCTGCCTTTGGCTCTCCCCAAGTGGGAGGCCCGTGGGGGCGGGGAAGGGGGCCAGGCGTTCCTCACCGTGCCAACGCGAAGCCGCTCCAGCTCCTCCTCTCGCTCTCGGATCTGTTGCTTCAGACCTTGGATCTGCCGAGAAAGCAGCACCAGGAACGTCAGCCTCTCTCGGTTCTTCTGACACCCGAGCCAAGGGCGCCAGGGCAGGGCAGGGGGAGAGCAGACAGGTGCCCCCCAGGGGCTGGGCGCTTGGGTATGTCTTCCTCATACCAGTTTCTCCGGTGGGCACCAAATTTGCCAGCAAAGCAAGAAGGCTGAACTAGCCTGGCGCCTACCCTCTGTTCTTTCGGGCGCCAGGTGAAGACCTTTTCATTTGCCCGACATTTTAAGGGTTGATTTTATTCATATTATTATCACCACTGTACCTCTGGATTGAATTTATTTTGGCTGCTTGGTTTTATCTTGTTACTGTGAAGGATCACCAACAGGATCCTTTGCGTGAGTTCGGCGCTTAACGGGTTAACCGGCACTGAGTTACAGCCCGTACGAGCGCTGGCGACCACCTGCGAGGCTTTCGCGCACAAGAGGAAACCGCAGCCCTTGAAATGACCAAATAAGCCTTTTATTTGTTTATACAACAACACAGAACGGAACTAGCAGCTTTCCAGGAATACTACAACGTCAACACAACCTTAGTTGACCCCTGCGTTTCTCAATGAACAGGCTCTCAGGGTAGCGGAGTGAATCTAGTCAGTTACCTCAGATCAGAGACTCTACGCCTAGTCAGTTTCAGCCTGGCTCCGGGTCGGCCGATCCGGGGATGAGACTGACTTATTCGGGCTGCCGCTTGACGGACGAAGCTGGCCCCGATGTACCCTGGTTCCCAACAACCCCTTACCGGAAGGGAGAGGGGTTTTCTACCCCAGAGTTCCCGCTCTCCCCGCCCTCCAGGTCAGGTGGGGCTTATGCCTGCCCCTTCGTTTAGGTGGGCTTATCCCTGCCTGGGACGAAGGTGACGTACTGGTACTTTACAGCTCTTTGAGACTGCCCTGATAGTTTGATGATCCTTGATGGTCCTTCCTGGGTTTTTGTGGATCTCCACCGAGACGGTTCTTTGTTGGGGATGACGACCTGTCTGGCTACTTCTCCTGTGACTTCATCCCTCCTCCCTCGCCCCCTCCCTTAGGGGAAAACTGTGTGTGTGTGTGTGTGTGTGTGCAGACTTGTGTTGGGCTTTCTCCACACCCTCCCATTTGGGGAAAGATGGCATTGGGGTCCACCACCCCAATCCCCATCTAACTGTCTCCTACTGAGAAAGCCCGGGACAACCCATCTGCCACAATGTTGTCCTTACCCTTGATGTGCTCCACTGAAAAATCAAAATCCTGCAGGGCTAAACTCCACCGCAACAACTTTTGGTTGGACCCCTTCACCCTATCCAGCCAGCACAAGGGGGAATGGTCGGTTTGCAACAGGAACCGGCGGCCCCACAGATAGGGGCGAAGCTTGGTCACTGCCCACACTATTGCCAGGCATTCCTTCTCGACAGTGGCCAAGTTCCGCTCCCGAGGCAAAGGTTTTTTACTTAGAAAGGCGACAGGACACAGCCCTTGCCCTGGCCGCTCCTGCAGCAAGACGGCTCCCATCCCTGCTTCCGAGGCATCCGTCTGCAGGACAAAAGGGGCTTCGAAATCTGGTGCTTGCAGCACAGGGGCTGCCATCAGGCAGGCTTTCAATCCCTCGAACGCTGCTTGGCAAGCGGCGGACCACTGGACCTTCACGGGTTGCCGCTTTTTGCACAAATCTGTCAGGGGGGCGGCTAGCTGGCTAAAATGGGGCACAACACAAACTTACGATAATAGCCAGCCAGCCCTAAAAAAGCCTGAACCTGTTTCTTCGTCTGGGGTTGGGGCCAGGTGCGAACTGACTCTATTTTGGCTTCTAGGGGCTTGACACTACCTCCCCCCATCCTATGCCCAAGGTACTCCACCTCCCCCCGCCCGACCTGGCACTTTTTTGCCTTCACAGTCAGCCCTGCGTCCTGAATCCTCTGAAAGACCTGGTGGACATGCTGCAAATGCTGCTCCCAGGTGGAGCTAAAAATGGCTATATCGTCCAGATATGCACAGGCGAACTCCCCCAGCCCGTTCAACATCCCATTCACTAGCCTCTGGAAGGTAGCCGGACCGTTCCGGACCCCGAAAGGGAGGGTGGTGAATTGGAACAACCCCAGGTGGGTCACAAAAGCGGACTTCAAGGCAGCATCCGAATCAAGCGGGACCTGCCAGTAACCCTTCGTCAGGTCCAGGGTAGTAATGTACTTGGCCCCCCCTAGCCGTTCCAACAGCACATCCATGTTGGGGATGGGGTATGGGTCAGGGACAGTCACTTTGTTTATTTTTCGATAGTCCACGCAGAACCGGACACCCCCATCTTTCTTGGCCACTAACACTATAGGGGAGGACCAGGGGCTAGAGCTGGGGACAATGACTCCAAGGTCCAGCATGGCTTGGACTTCATCGGCGATGACCTGGGCATGGGGCCCCACCGCCCGGTAGGGTAGGGACTGTATAGGGGGGCTATCCCCCGTGTCAATGGTGTGTTGTGTGAGTGTGGTGCATCCCGGACGGTCAGAGAACATAGGCTGGAAGTCCTCTAAGACCTGGCTAATCTGCCGCCGCTGCTGTTCCAACAGAGAGGGGGACAGTTGGATCTCATCCATTCCTCCCCCTTCCCCCCATTCGGCCAACAAATCCCCGTCAGAGGTTCCTTGATCCACACATTCCTGCACTCCTCCCACCTTCGTCCCCCGTTCCACATACAATTTTAACATATTGACATGGAATACCTTTTGCCTCCCCGGCTGTCCAGGAAAAGCCACCTGATAGTTCACTTCCCCCGACCTTCCAATCACGGTCCCCGGACCCTCCCATTTCAAGCATAATTTGTCCGTTTTTTGGGGGCGCAGTACCAACACCTGGTCCCCCACTTCAAAAGTCCGTGGCACAGCCGTCCGGTTGTACCACGTGCTCTGACGCTGTTGTGCTGCTCCGAGATGCTGTTGTGCCGTCTCCCGCACCTCCCGAAGGACAGTTTGGAGGTGCTGCATGAAAGTATGCACAGGCATGGAAGATTCCATGGCAACCCCCTCCCACTCCGCCCGTAACAGAGCCAAAGGTCCCCTGAGCTCCCTTCCAAACATCAGTTCATTGGGGGAGAATCCCAGGCTCTCTTGGGGGGAGTCCCGGTAGGTGAACAACAGGTAGGGGAGAGCTTGATCCCAAGTCCCGGGATGCTTAGCCGCATAAGCCCTGATCATTTTTTCAAGAGTCTGATTGAAACGTTCCACCAGCCCATTGGTCTCATGATGATATGGCACCGAAGTCAGATGCTCCACACCCCCCAATTCCCACATTTTTAAAAACAGTTTGGACACGAATCCCGTGCCGCAGTCCGAAACCACCGTGTGGGGCATTCCTAGGCGGGCGAAATGAGAAAGGAGAGTCTTAGCCAGGCTGGTGGCGGAGATGGAGGCTAGGGCAAAAGCCTCGGCATAGCGAGTGGCAAAGTCAACAACAGTCAGTATAAACTTCTTCCCCGTCTTGGTGGGGGGATTCAAGGGTCCCACAATATCCAACCCTATTCTTTCAAAAGGGGTGCCCACAATGGGTAGGGGTTGAAGGGGGGCTTTCGGATGGTCCCGGTTATGCCCCACCCGCTGGCAGACATCGCAGGACTGGCAATATTCCCGTACTTCATTCGCCACCATGGGCCAATAAAACCCCTCTGTCACCCTGGCTAGTGTCCGTTTCTGTCCCAAGTGACCTCCCCACGCTACATCATGGGCCAATTGCAGCACAGCCTGGCGGTACCTTGCAGGCACAACTAATTGTCTTTTCTTTGGCTGGGGACCCGGTTCTGTCTTTGGGCAGAATTCCCGGTAAAGGGCTCCTGCCTCCCACAAAAACTGTTCTGACTGGTCCCCTGTCCCCGACACTTGACCGGCCCGATCCCGGCATCCTTGGAGGGATGGGTCGCGCTGCTACTCCTCCTGGAATACCTTTTGAGCCCCAAAATCTCTGGCCATTGGCGCGAACCCCCCTTGGTCCTCCTCCCTCGCCGAAGCCGAGGGGAGCGGCGGAGAACAGCTGGCTGCCGGGGTCACTTTACCGCGACCGGGATGGGGGACCGGGGAACCGGGAGGCTGTGGGGCAGGGGCTTGTTTGGCCTGACGTCGTGTCACCACCCCCACCTTGACCTGGGCAGCCCGGAACGCAATGTCGTTCCCAATGATGATCCCCCATTCCTGTTGTCCATGTACTATAACATCCACCTTCCCTTCCCATCCTTTGTACTTGACCCAGACCCGGGCGAGGGGAACAGCTATGTTGGGGGAGTTATAGGGCTTTATGGCACAGGTACGCCCTTTTAACAGCTGTCTCTTCTTTACCTTACTCCGAGGTAAGGCAGTTATGTCCACCCCGGTGTCCCTATACCCCACATGGGAAACATTGTTCACAGAGATGGACTCACAGAATTTGTCCCGGCTCCAATGCAGTTGCTCCGGCGAGGCAATGCGCATCAGGGATGCCTGCGAGATGGCCCCAAGGGAATGCTGTCCTCCACTCCTCAGGGACCGCGCCGCATCCTCAACTTCCTCCTCTAGGGACGAGCTTGATTGCTGATCCTCCTCGTGTTCCTCTGGTTCGCGGGACTCTGGAGCGAGCATCCTTCCCACCTTGCCCGGGGATGTCTTGGAGTTGCGGTTCTTCGCGAGGAGCTTGGGGCAACTCCTCTTGAGGTGCCCCGGTTCCTTACAGTAAAAACAGCCACTGGTGCTGGGGCTTTCTTTGGGTTTGCTTGGGGCTCCCTCCCGAGGTTTGGGGTTGCCCTTCTCTGCGCTCCCTCTGGCCCCGCCACGATTGAGGTTGCCCCCCTTTGCTCCTTTGGGCTGCCGATATAGTCCCATTTGGTCGGCCAACTTGCCCATTTCCCGACAGTTTGGGGGGTCCCGGTCCCTCACCGCCGTAGCCAAATCCTCTGGGATAGTGGCACAAAATTGTTCTTGAATCATGAGTTCTCGCACCTCCGCCAAAGTGGTTTTCCCGGTGGCCCCAATCCACGCATCCCAAACCTGCCCCAGGTGCGCCATCCAGGAGGCATACGTGTCCCCTGGGGAAGGCTGTCCGTAACGAAATTTACGGTGACAATGTTCGGCTGTGAGGGCAAACCTTTCCCTCAGACCCTCACAGCCTCCTTGAATGCCACATAGTCCAAGGGGGCAGTTTGGGTGTGAATACCCAGGAGATCAGCCAGCTCCCCGCTGACCTGAGTCCTCAAGGCAGACATTCTCAAATTGTCCGGCACCTTCTGCTCCAGGCAGGCAGCTTCGAACAGGGTGAAGAAGATCAACACGTCTTGCCCGGGCTTGTAGGTGGGGAATTGCTTCCGGTCCCATTTAGGGGTCGGAGTGCTCCCACTCTGGGGTGTAGGGGGTCCCCCCTGTCCGGCGCCCGCGGTCAGCCTGGCCAACTCCAGCTGCATCTGCAGCGCCGCTTGCTGATGCTGGATCATCTCTTGTTGATGTCGTATCACCTCCCTGGTCTGCTGCCAATTAAGTTGGGGGAAGAGGGCATCTAAACCTCCTCCCCCTATGGCCCCACCAGCAACCCCTCCGTCGAGGTCTTCCTCTAACTCAGGGTCCCTCCTCTCGCTTCTCCTGAGGCTACTCGTAAGGCTGGGGCTACCCCATTGCTTGGGTTCCTGCCCTGCCAGCAAGGATGAGGGGGCTCCCCCCCTCCTGGTTTGCAATCTTCGGCCGCACTACCCACTCCATTGTGGAGACCTGGCTCCCTTCTCTTGTTGGGGTCTCTGGGCTGCTCCCTAGCTCCAGCTGTTCCTGGCTCAGGCTATTCATGACTCTGGTCTGAGTGCTTTCCAGCAATCCGCTAGCCTGCCCTAGATCCTGTTAGTTCCGACTGTTAAATGTGGTTTCCAATTGTCCCGTCGTCTGCCACCATGTGAAGGATCACCAACAGGATCCTTTGCGTGAGTTCGGCGCTTAACGGGTTAACCGGCACTGAGTTACAGCCCGTACGAGCGCTGGCGACCACCTGCGAGGCTTTCGCACACAAGAGGAAACCGCAGCCCTTGAAATGACCAAATAAGCCTTTTATTTGTTTATACAAAAACACAGAACGGAACTAGCAGCTTTCCAGGAATACTACAACGTCAACACAACCTTAGTTGACCCCTGCGTTTCTCAATGAACAGGCTCTCAGGGTAGTGGAGTGAATCTAGTCAGTTACCTCAGATCAGAGACTCTACGCCTAGTCAGTTTCAGCCTGGCTCCGGGTCGGCCGATCCGGGGATGAGACTGACTTATTCGGGCTGCCGCTTGACGGACGAAGCTGGCCCCGATGTACCCTGGTTCCCAACAACCCCTTACCGGAAGGGAGAGGGGTTTTCTACCCCGGAGTTCCCGCTCTCCCCGCCCTCCAGATCAGGTGGGGCTTATGCCTGCCCCTTCGTTTCAGGTGGGCTTATTCCTGCCCGGGACGAAGGTGACGTACTGGTACTTTACAGCTCTTTGAGACTGCCCTGATAGTTTGATGATCCTTGATGGTCCTTCCTGGGTTTTTGTGGATCTCCACCGAGACGGTTCTTTGTTGGGGATGACGACCTGTCTGGCTACTTCTCCTGTGACTTCATCCCTCCTCCCTCGCCCCCTCCCTTAGGGGAAAACTGTGTGTGTGTGTGTGTGCAGACTTGTGTTGGGCTTTCTCCACAGTTACATTTTAATATGTCTGTATTTTTATATGATTATTGTTGATGTTTTTGTTTTAGTGTTGCTTTGTTTTGTAAACCGCCCAGGGAGCCTTTTGACTGATGGGCGGTGAATAAAAATATTAAATAAATAAATAGCTGCTACCGCAGATAAAGGCGCTGAAAATCCAAGGAGGCAAGAGAAACATTTATTCTGCAAAACACCAGCCCCCCCCCCCCCGAGGGCACCGTACGAACCACGCTCATAGTAGCACTGACTGAAGTGCCAACGGGTGCGGATGGTGCTTGGCAGCGTAACAAACAGAAAGGCAGATCCCTGCCCTGAGGAGCTTACACTCTAACCTTCAAGACAAGCAGAGGGAGGAGGGAAGATGCGAAGTGGGTCACAGCGGAAGAACTGGCATTAGGAACATCGGAAGCTGACTTCTACCAGCCCAGTACGGTCTACGCTGGCTGGCAGTGGTTCTCCAGGGTCCGGGATGGGGGTCTTTCAGGGACCTACCAGGAGATTTGGGGAGATTGAACTTGGGACCTTCTGTATGCAAAGTCGGGACTCTATTGCTGAGCTACGGCCCTTCCTCGCTGCGTTCAGTTCAGTTAGACGTACGGTACTTAGGTTCAGTTAAAGCAGTGTTTCTCAACCTTCGGTCCCCAGATGTTTTTGGCCTACAACTCCCAGCATGCCCCAGCCAGCGTAGCTGGCTGGGGCATGCTGGGAGTTGTAGGCCAAAAACATCTGGGGACCCAAGGTTGAGAAACACTGAGTTAAAGTGAGGCATAGGAAATAAGGGCGTGTAGCAAAGCTTCGTGGAGAAGCTGGGGGTTTGAGGGGGCGCAACACTTGGACAACAGCTGTGCAATAAGTGTGGGTGGCTGGGGACGGACGCGGACATTGTCTGGAAAGGCCCTGCATGTAGAAATAAATATATTCTCCATTTCCCTCCAATACAATAAGTGGCAGAGGGTGGAAGGATTGCTCCATGTCTCTGGGACCGCGTGTGCCTGATGTAGGAGGAGCAGATGTTTCTCCCCTGCACACACATGTGGGTGCTCTTTCTGACATTCACACACAGGCATGTGCCCACGCTTTGACGGATTGGCTGACTGGGCCCAGGTACGCCCCGCCTCTCCCCAAGAGCTCAAGGCAGCTGACAGTGATCACAACGATAAAAAATCACACCATGCAGCCATAAAGGAAACACATCTGGAGGGCTTGGTGCCCTCCAGATGTGTTGAACTACAATTCTCATCATCCCCAGCCGGCCTGGCCAACGCCCTTGCTGGCCCCGGATGATGGGACATGTAGTCCAACACGCCTGGAGAGCGCCTGGCTGGGGAAGGCTGCTGTGAACAACATCCATCAAACCTTGAACTCACCTGATGGTGGAAACTCCCAGCCAGCCGCTGCTTCTCGCTCTCCCGCTCTTCCGCCTGCTGCCTGAGGCCCGCCACCTCCTCGGCCAGCCGACTTCGCTCCCCCTGCAGGGCGCTGATGGACTCCACCAGCTGGTGCACGCCCGCGGGGGCCACCGGGTAGAGCAGGCAGGCCGAGGGCAGCTTCACACCTGGCCGGAGGAGGTCCAAAAGTCAAGTCACCACCACAGGCCAGGCTTTGGCGGGAGAGGGCAAAGGGAGGGGCTGGTCCAGACGGGCAGGGTCTAGAGACCAGAGCTGTGAGCATCGCAGCTTCCTCCGGCGTGGCCCAGATTCAAGGCCAGGGAGCACGTGCATGCCTTGGGATCCCCCTGACGGGGCGGAAGGCAAGGTCGCTGCAGCTTCCCTTCTGTATGACCCCAGCCACGGCCTGGTCCAGCCAAGGCACCCCACTTTAGATTCGAGGGCGATCAGGAGGAAACAAAGCCACTTGTGTCAAAGACGATATACAGTTTATCGAGCACAAAGTTGGAATATGGATGCAGAATATGGAATACTATATGCAGATAATAATTGATTTAATATCAGTAAACAAGCAAAAGAAAAGCTCACAAAACGTCCCTCCCAGCTGCAGGGCTTCCTAACGCGACGGACGCCACTCCTGGGCACCAAGTGGCTTAGACATTCGCACGCTCCTCGTTCCAAGCGGGAAGCCAAAGAGCAAAGTATCAAGCGGAGGCTTCCGTAGATGCCTCCCTACATTCTAGCAAGCTGCCAGAAGCTGCGGGCAGGTGGGAAGGGAGGCAGGGTGGGAGGAGACCCATCATCTGCTTAACTTGCAGAGGAGCTCGTGCTTGGCTTGAGAAACCAGGCTAGTTTTTGCCGACGTTACCTTGCCTTATTTAAGAACATAAGAGCAAATGAACTCTTGGAAGCGGCAGGGTTGGATCTAGCAATTCACCCACCGCAAAGCTTGCGTGGCTTATCCTGTTTGCCCACAATATTATTTAGAACACTTCCATGAGTAGCACTTGAGATATGGAAAGGAGGAGCTACTACAAACTGTGAGGGGGTAGAAAGGTAGATCTGCCCCTCTCCCCTCCCCACACCCGTTTGGGACCCAACTGCCCAAGAGGAAGTGTCTGGGACACCTCGACTCACCTTCATGCATCTTCTCCAGGAGGCCTTGCTGCTCAGAGATGATGCCCTCCAGACTTTCGATCAGGCTCAGCTTGTCCTTCACCCGCTGCCTGTAGGCCCTCTTCAGCCCCCGCAGCTGCTTGCGACGCCGGCTCTCTTCCTTGCGCAGGCGGGAGCGGTACTCGCCCGCCTTCTCCTGCAGCTGCTGCATCTGGGTGTAATGCTCCAGGAAGGAGAGGAGGTGAGACATCACGGAGAGGAGAGGAGACTCCGGAGGCTGATGCGTCCGTCGTGGGAAAGGCCCAGAAGCGTGTAGGACCCAGCGGACAAGCAGGTTGGGACGCAAGAGCAGGCGAGAACAGAGAAAGAGAACAGAGAAAGACAATGAGGTTAGCAACATGCCCTGTAGAAGGGGCAGGGGAATGGAGCAGGGGTGTGTGTCAGGGATGGGGACTCGGACTCGAGGACTCGACTCGTGAGTCGGACTGAGTCCCCCCTCTGACTCGACTCGGACTCGAGTCCCAATATTTTTAATGGGACTCGAGACTCGACTCGGGACTCGAGACCAAGGACTCGTCAACATCCCTGGGCTGTTGACGAGTCTTCTGGCTGTGCCAGAAGGAGCGCGATCACCGGTGAAGAGCGCTTGGAAGCGAGGCGCGCCGCTGCTCGGCCACTATGGACAGCTACCAGGAGCGCAGCCCCAACGATGTGTTGAGATTTATTTTGATTGATGTGTTGTTGTGGGGGGTTTGGGTTAGGGTCAGACATTTTGGGTTTGGCTGCCTCTGCCTGCCTGTTTGGGGTTCCCAGCCTCCTCTGCCTGCCTGGTCTCTTCTTGACCTGTTCAACAGTTGAATTGTCCAAGAGAAAGGCCAAGGCCTCTGCCTGCCTGCTTTGGGGTTCCCTGCCTCCTCTGCCTGCCTGGTTATTTTGGGTTTGTCTGCCTGGTCTGTTCTTGCCAAAATCAGTTGCAGAGTTTTGAAATAAAAAGGCACACTTGTGCCTAGAATTTATTTAAGCCACACATCTGAAGTAGCCTTATTTTGTTGGGGGGAAACCCCATTGATTTTAATAGGGACTCGTGGAGTCAGTTTTGGGAGTGACTCAGGACTCGTGACTTGTGAGTCACCATTTTGGACCAAGGACTCGGACTCGAGACTCGGGTCCAAAGACTTGTGACTCGACTCGTGACTCGAGACCAAGGACTCTTCAACATCCCTGGTGTGTGTGTGCCTTCATCAGTGATCTCTCCTTTGATTCCTTCTCCCTGTATCTTCCACTGTTGCTTCTCCTGTGTGAATCCCGCAGGAAAGGGGATGATGTGCACGCACAGGATCTGAAAGGAAGGACACCGATGCGGTCCTAGTTCTATAGCACAGGGGACGCGCAGAAGATAGATCTCCAGATGTTTTGCCCTTCAACTCCCAGGAGCCCCTGCCAGCATGGCCAACGGTCAGGAATGCTGGGAGTTAAAGTCCAACACTTCTGGGGACCTCTTTCCCGCCCATCCCTGCTATAGGGTACTCATTTGCTCCCAGCTAGTCCTACTGTTCACATGTCTGCCACACTCACCTATAAAGCAGGGCGGGGGGAGGCCAATGCTAAGGTCAAAGGGGCCCATGGCTGCCCCCTTCCTGTCTAGGGTCTGCCGGGAGATTTCACCTCCATCCTATAAAGCAGGCAGGATCCAAAAGCAGGAGGAGGCTGATCTCTCTGTGCCCCAGTTTGGTTCACAATTTTGGGGCAGCAGTCGTCATACTATGGCTCGTCGTGTGGGACTTTTGGGCAACAGCCATGCCCGAGATGTCTGGCCAAGGGATGCCGCCGTGGTCTTAGGGCGATGCTTGGCCCTTTCATGGGATATCGCCACTGCCATCCCAGCATCCCATCTTCCCTGCAAGGGCAGCAAACATGATGGGCTCACATGCCCCTCCACTGAGACAGGGTGACTGGCCCATGGCCATACAGTGACCTGGTTCACATAGAATGCCAACTCATGGTTAACCCATGGTTTGTTGCCCTACCCAGGGTTTGTCTGGCAGACGACTGAACAAACTGTGGTTTGTTTTCTCAATCCCTGGGTTGGCTGTTTCCCTCCTCCTTTGCCCGCTCCCTCCCTGTATCACAAATGCCTTTGTGGCACTGTGGTACTGCTGTGTAGAGTGGCTGGGCTTTTGACCACTCTTGCTTGCCACCTCTCTAGCCTGGTGAAACCACCATGAACAACCCACAGTTCTGGCTTCACACGTAATGATAACCTGCAGGGCCGGTGCTACCATTAGGCCAACTAGGCAGCTGCCTAGGGCGCAGGGCTAAAGGGGGCACCAGAAATGCCTTGAAAAAAAATACAGCGCTCTCAAGTGGGAAGGGGGGGCGCCAAATATCTGATCTTGCCTAGGGCACCAAACTGCCTTGCACCGGTCCTGATAACCTGTGGTTTAAACAACTGAGTTCATAACCCTACAACAAACCATGGGTTCTCTTTCTGGGTTGTTTGTGGTTAACAAACCATGGTTTGTTAGCACGGCTGCGTCCACACATTACGATAACTGAGAATTCAACCGTGGGTTAAATAAACCACGGATTAGGGTTATGTGTGAAACAGGTAGTCAGTGCCATGCCCAACTGAATAGGGATTTGAACCTGGAGTTCCCTAGTCACAGTCCAAGCGCTCTCTGCTACACCACATCGACCTGGTTCACAGGACACAGCAGCCTACCTTGGCTTAATTTACCTGCGAGGGCTGTCACATTGTGCCGGGTGCCTGCAGGAGCCATTGTTGTGTGGCACCCATGGGTGCCTGGCTTGCCATGGCTTGTCATGTTGTGCGGACCCAGGCAGCAGGGGTTGTTTGAGGATCAGACAAACCTCAAATGACCCTAAAAACAAGGCTTGGGTTATTTGCAGGTCGTCTAACTCTCAAACGCCCCCTGCTGCCTGGGTTCACATGACACAACAAGCTTCAGCAACTCTTGCATATTCAGAGTGGTGGCTGGCATGCACCGTGGCACCCCAAGGGTTAATTAACCCACGGCGCCTTGTTGTGACTTGCGAAACTGGCCCACTGAGTCTCTTTGCTTCCGTCCAGTAACCTGCTCAGGCGGGTCTCCCCACTGAGACCCGCCTAGCGCCAACCTTACTATCTTTTCGGCGCCAGGTTAAGACTTCCCTCTATGCCAAGGCATTTAGTTAGGAGCTTGGAATAGCACGGGGGGGGGGGATTGTTCACCTGTAGGCTCAGTTTTATTGGCTTTTGTATTGTTATTTTAAACTGTGTTTTTAAATTTGGTTTTTAATTTTTTAAACTGTTTTGTTTGTTTTAATCTTGTTTTTATGTATAGAGTGTTGTGAACCGCCCAGAGAGCTTCGGCTATGGGGCGGTATATAAATGAAATGAAATGAAATGAAATGAAATGAATGCTCATTGCCACAAACACGTGAGAAACAGGTGGAGAGTTCCGCAAGAACTCCCCAGAGGGCTGGGAGCGTGGAGCCATTTAACCCTTTCCATTCCCCACCCCACATCGGCCACACTCCACCCACCCTGACCATCCATACAAGTCCCAGATAAGAGCAGAGTGAATTGGGGGTGAAGACCTTTCCGCCGGGCGACTCTTTCTCTGCGAGGATCATCTTCGCAGCTGCCTCTTGCTTGAGGGACCGGAACTCAGTGAGTGGAGTGGGGGCGTCCCCCAAGCCGCCCCAGCCAAGGCCTTCCTCCTCTTCCTCCTCCTCCTCAGCGCTGCTGCCTCGGTCGCTGTCCGAGCTGCCTGCCAAAGGACATAGCCCGGGCCAGTGAGAAATGCACTAGGCCATGATG